>JAUKPP010291942.1:0-10147 GCA_032273245.1 Phyllaplysia taylori
TCGTTTTCAAAATTTTAAAGAACACAAAGGCCTATACAAACACACACACACACACACACACACACACACATGCTAACAGTAATATAAGCAAGATAAAGACATTAGAACTCATTTACTTGTTTTCTTTTTTTATTCCCAACCCTACATTTCACTCAACCCTCTGAGCCTTTGAACAAAAGTTAATACCCGCAAAAATTGAAACTTCAAACCTCTGGCATACGTTTAGCAAAACCGTTTCTGTATCCTTTCTTAATCTCTTTGCCACTTCGATAATTTTCAAACTGCCCTATATATCAAAATGCAAAGACCGCGTTTCCTCACACAGTGTTGAAGAAAGGAGTTGGCCGCTTGTATAAAGCGTATTCTTACGGCATAAATGAAAGACGCTGCCTAAAGGGGCCATTGTGTGTCAAGTCTTTCTCACTCTTCAACCAAGCAAATCAGTTTTCTCTCTCTGTCTGTCTGTCTGTCTCTCTCCCTCTCTCCCTCTCTCTCTCTCTCCCTCTCTCTCTCTCTCTCCCTCTCTAATCGTTTGCTCTCTCGCTCGCTACACGCCGCCTTAAAGTGCTGGGATTTGGAACAATGACCAATACCAAAGTAAAGAGAATATTGCACGACAGTAATAAAGAAAATATTATTATTACCTCCCCTTTATATCGAGAGACGCATTATAATATTCCTGAAAAGGACAGCCGCGACTCCTATACACAGCGCCGCCGTTTTCATAACTTGCCAATGCGCGAAACTATTATACCTCTGTCCCTATCTCTCTCTTTCTTTCTCTGTCTTTCTCTGTTTTCGCCGTTTCAAGTTGACGCTCAGGCAGTTTGTTCTGAAGTACCTACACAAATGAATCTCTCTCGCGAGTTGTGTCTTCGTATCGTTCACATAGATTTTTGGCCTTTCTTCTCTCGACCAAAACGCCCTGGTTTAAACGCTTTTGTTGGCTCTACTGAAATAATTTATTTTTATCAAAATAGATCCAGGCGTCCGTTGTGTTCTCCTGCTCGGGCATTCGACATTAAATATTCCAAACTTTTGCTACTTCCAGATTGATAGTTACAGAAAAGTTCGTCTGGCACGCTGAAATTATGCTTCGCACTTTCTCTCTATTTTCATGCCACCCCCCCCCCCTCCCTATCAATTGCTGCCCCCTCCCTTTCTCCATCTCTCTCTCTATCTCTTTCAAATTGTCATGCGCACAGATGCTCTGTCTATCGATCTACATGTATGTATGTATGTATGTATGTATGTATGTATGTATCTATCAATCAATCTATCTATCTATAAGTATATTATTATATGTCCATATATCGGTCTATCTATCTTACTATCTATCTATCTTACTATCTATCTATCTCCCTATCTATCTATCTATCTATCTATCTATCTATCTATTTATCTGTCTTTCTATCTATTTATCTATCTATCCATCACTTTATTGATTTAGTGTTTTTCTGTCTTTCCCTGCCCCTCTTCTCTATCCCTCTCTCTCTTTCTCTCTCCCTCCCTCTCTCTCTATCTCTCTCTCTCTCTCTATCTCTCTCTCTCTCTATCTCTCTCCCTCCATCACTCTATTACATGTACTTACAACGTACAATATTTCAATACGTATCCTCCTGTCGCCGTCATTTTTTCTTCTCAGATTCCAATCTTTTTTGTGCATTTACATTTTGTTTGCTCATTTCGCCCCCACCCCCCCCCCCCCCTTCCTCTCCCCGAACGAACACATTCACTCACCCATCCTGTCTTTTGTTTCTCCACATTCCTCCCTCCTCTTACTCTTCTTATCTCCCAGCAGTGTTTCTATCAACCCCCTCCATCACACACGATACATTACAAAGCGTTGCATGGTATGTCATCAACTCTCCAAGCCTCGAACAATGGGACGATTTCCCTGTGCTCAAGAGGTTGACAAGATTTTGTGTCAACATTGCTAGAGAGTCCTTTGTTCTCTGAGGAGAAGCTGTCCTCAAACACAGTGTTGCCATGAGAGGCTTTGGGAGTGAGGCTTGGCGCAGAATGTACACTTTGAAGTTAGATGGGCTCAGAAACCCTAATACATTATCATTATATTATTATACAGGGTGTTTTTAAAAATATTTTTATTGATCGAATCTAAACTGAAATAACTTTAAAACGGTGCGAGGTAATGGCAAACGGTTTTGTGTACATCATTCACTGACTATTAAAGTTTTGCTTGGGCTACTTTGTAAAATTATGTTTTAAGAGAAGGTGTTTAAAAAAGGAGTTGGCGGAACAATGCCCATTTTAGGCCATGGCGTCAAAACAATGCACTGGTATTCCAAAGAGAACGAGTGCTGGGAACCATCGTAAGGCAATAAAAAGTTGGTTAAAACTGTTTTCCAAAAGGGATAATGTCTACCAACTCTGGCTTCATGCCTTAAGAAAATGACATTTGTGTCTTATTTTTCATAAGTTAGAAAGCGATGGGTGTTCCTGGGGGTATCAAATTAATGAAGTTGTCTTTTTTAATTCATCGGGCACAATGCAGTTTGTAAATCCATTTCTTGCTATCTTTTTTGTCATAGCAATTCACATTATCAGTTTTTACCAAATGTTTATTCTAAGTTTTGATTGAGATTAGGATTGTGCTACTCTTGCTGTGCTCATTTTAAATTTTCTCATAACTCTAGTCGCGCGATCTGCTTTGTAAACGCACAAGACGCTTTTGATAAATGCAAGATTAGCGTCAATAATCATGCGCGCTTAAAATCGGGGTATGTTCGCGCAGATTGGCGCTGTCGCGGAGTGTGTTTATAGAATCGGTTGATTTTGGTACCAGAAAATACTTAAATGAATGAGGATTAATGGGCTGAAAAGCAGAATATTCCTACCTTTTACCGTTTTAGAGTATTTCAGTTTAGAATCGATCAATAGAAAAAAAACGCTACCTTGTATCGTCGGAGACTTCGCAAGGATAGTGATGAAACAATATTAGAAGGTCAGATATTTTTGGTTTGTTTATTTTGTGTTGTGGTTGTTGTTGCTTTCTTTGTTGTTTGTTTTTATTAATGTAGGGGAGCAGGTTGCACTTTTTCTGACGAGATTTGTATTCCTTTTAAGGCACTCTTAGGCTACAGGATGTGGGTGGTTTACAAGAATCGTAAATGGAATGACTGGTTTTTCCACAATCCTTTGCAGGCTTGGGGAATGTACTTTCGGTCCCAAAAGAGTCGGGATCGTTTTCAGCCTATGTTGTTGTCATCGTGGAGACAATAACGGGTGGCAAAGTCTTGTGAGCTTTCTGTCTTGTGTTTGTTGTCTCTCGTTTTTGCTCTTACATGGGCAGTCTGGTTTGCTCTAAAAAAAAGAAAAAAAAGGGAACTTTTTTTGCTCTGATATGGGTAGTTTGGTTTTCCCTGATATGGGGAATCTAGTACTACTACTATTTCTACTATTACTACTACTGCTACTATTACTTCTACTATTATTACTACTACTACTACTACTACTACTACCACTACTACTACTACTACTACTACTTCGACTGCTACTACTATTACCACCACTACTACTCGTACTTCTTCTGCTACTACTACTACTATTATTACTATTACCACTACTTTTACTACTATTTCTAATACCTCTATTACTATAACTACTACTACTACTATTGCTAATGTCGTTACTACTTCTATCACCACTTGCTAAATATCTACTCCTACAATCCATCTCAACATGGGTGTCTGGTAGATATAATATTATTTTCTTTAACACGTGTGTAGCTACACTTCAAGGATCAATGTGCTCACTTGAACACTTGAAAAGCTACCATGTGTATTATTCCGCCTCTTGCCTTTTTCTGCTCTGTGATTGTTTGTTTGTTTTGGTTTAACGCCCAATGCAACACTGTAAGGTCATTTACGAGGCGGGACCTGCGAATTTTAGGTCCATCTCCAATAGGACGGGCGGGGGTCAGAGCCATAATAAACCCGAAAAAATACCGATGAGCCTCCCCGGATTCGAACCCGCGACCTCCTCATCTGTAGGCGGGTGCACTACCGCTCGGCCAATGACGCCCCTAGTCTGTGCTTGATTTGCTGTTTGGTTGTTCTATTTTTTCTTTGGGTTGTTGCTGTTGTTGTTGGCACTGACTCTACTGCTGCTGTTGCTGTTGCTGTTGTTGTTGTTGTTGTTGTTGCTTTTGTTGCTTTTGTTGTTGGCACTGACTCTACTGCTGCTGTTACTGTTGTTGCTGTTGTTGTTGTTGTTGTTGTTCTTGTTGCTGCTAATGTTGTTGTTGTTGTTAGTGGCTGTACTGTTGTTGTTGTTGTTGTTGTTGTTGTTGTTGTTGTTCTTGTTGCTGCTAATGTTGTTGTTGTTGTTGTTGTTAGTGACTGTACTGTTGTTGTTGTTGTTGTTGTTGTTGTTGTTGTTGTTGATGATTTGATCTTGCTGTTGTTATTTTCGATGTTTTGTTGTTGTTCCCGAGTTAGTTCTGCTATTTATAGATACTATGTATCGTCTTAAACTGTTTGTTCATTTTATTCTTACAAATGACTAAACTAAAAAAAGAGGGTGTGTGTACGGGAAGGGGTGTGCAGGAAATGACTCTATTCATTCATTCTTTCCTTTTCTTTCGTTCTCTTTTCTTCTCAATTCTATTTTATTAGACAGAGTACGTGTGTGACGTGGACGGGAAATTGAGAGGGGGGAGGGAGGGTGGGGTGGGGGTGGGGGAGAAAAGGGCGGAAAGGAGAGAAGCGAAGAGGGAATAAGAGGAGGAAGAGAGAGAGAGGAGGGGGGGGGGGCAAGGTGGAGTGAGGTATGTGGAAGAATAGCGTATTTGAGATGGTAGGGAAAGCAACTTGTGCACATGAATTGTCCGATAAGCCGTTTGCTTCGAATAAGAAAAAATGAAATTATATTGTCCTTAACAATTCATTCTATTTCACGGTCTCAACCCTATGAAATAAGGTTTGACAAAAGTTGTTTCACACTTGGGCACTGCTTAATAGTTCGCGGATCTTTTCTTTCCAAATAGAAAAACCTTAAGACTTCTTCCCGTTCTTTGAAATTCTAATTTGAGTGGTAGAGACGCACAATAGCTACCCATTGCAAAGAATAGTGAAATCCCCATTGAAGCGATTAGCGGCAATTCGCGAGAACTTGTGTGGAGGGGAGTCGTATACCGCTAAACGTATTGATCTGGCTGGGTCGTTTTTTCCTTCAGTTACAAGTCGAGACTGCTACAGTTAGCGATGAGAACTTGCATGTTTTATTGGAGAGATTTATTCGAGGCAAATTGTGTTAGCGTTTGTCGGTCTGTCTGTGTATCTGTCTGTCTGTGTATCTGTCTGTCTGTGTATCTGTCTGTCTGTGTATCTGTCTGTCTGTGTATCTGTCTGTCTGTCTGCACACTTTATAGCCTCTTTCCGTCTTGACTTTACATATCTTCTCTTCTGTATTTTCGGTCACTTTTTCGACAGCTTTTATTGTAAATGTGTCGTACGCCTTTTTTCCCCTTTGGTACAAACATTCCTTTCTTGCTATCTTCTTGTCTCTTCATTTCTCTGTGTGTGTATGTGTGTGTTTGTGTGTGTGAGAGTATGTTTGTGCCTGTCTGTCCGTATTTCTTACTTCTTTACGTATTTCTATCTCTCATCTCTCTGTCTCTTTGTTTCTCTGTCTTCCTCTGTCTCTCTCTCTCTCTCTCTCTCTCTCTCTGCATTTCTCTAACACACACAGACAATGATGATGACTGCATTTACATAGCGCATTATATTGATATTATCCAAATCATTCAGGAACTTTCTCAACTTCCTGGGAAGCAAACAGTGCAAGCTGCCATTTCACATGCACTAAAGCACAACAAAATACCATACAGACAAGATAGTTCGCTGTCTATACTCATATCCAGGTGCCCATTCACACCTGGGTGAAGTAAGGCAGATTCGTGTAAAGTGCCTTTCCCAAGGACACAACGTCGAGCCCAAGCTAGGATTCAAACCCGCAATGTTTCGATTACGAGTCCGACAGCGTAACCACTAGACTACCGATGCCACGCATACAGAGTGGACATATTGATATATGTGTTTCTTTATTTCACTTGATACTATTAACTCTACTGTCACTTGTGCTTTTTCTGTTTACGTTTGTGTGGGGGCAATGTTTGAAAGGAGAGAGAGGGAGAGAGAGAGAGAGAGAGAGGGGGTGGGGGTGGGGGGGAAAGGAAGGCAGACAGACAGACAGAGACAGAGAGAGAGTCAACTCTTTGTGACTACAATACACAAGGAGCACAAATGTGTACTCACCTGCAACACTGTAAGGTAATTTAAAAGACGGGCTACTTCGACCCTGCCTGTAAGGGCCAACCTGGGTTAAGAGGGGGGAAAATGCATCAGAAAAATAACCCGGATCGTCCACGCTCGCGATCGAACTCTGGTATTCCACACGACGGTCGAAGAGCTAACCATTATACCACAGCGCCGGATTTTTTCTCACATCTCTGGTACCAACGTAAAGCCATCTTAAAGACATGGGACTTCACGCTTACAGAATAGACAAAGATCGGACTCCTGTCCTCTGCACGATAGGCGAAAAGCCAAACTATTATACCAAAGACGCCGGTTCAACATGACAAAATTTCTCCTTGTGAATTAGATTCTTATCATCTTCATAACCGTCGTTGTTGCCCTTTTTGATACTTTATGAGAATAAAAAATTAATGGCTAGAACAATTTTATTATTATTTTTTTTTAATTTTTTTTTTTTTTTTTTTTTTTTTTTGGGGGGGGGGGGCTAAACCTCCCGTGAAACACTGTTAGGTCAGTTATGGACGGGCTACTTCGACCCTGCCTATCAGGTCCAACCCGGGCTGAGGGGGACATTGTCCCAGTAGAAAAACAGAGATACTCGATGAAACAAACTGCCCCACGCGGGCCTCGAACTCAACGTCCTCTGCGTGATAGTCGAAGCGCCTAACCGGGCTGAGGGGGACATTGTCCCAGTAGAAAAACAGAGATACTCGATGAAACAAACTGCCCCACGCGGACCTCGAACTCAACGTCCTCTGCGTGATAGTCGAAGCGCCTAACCATTACACCACAGACGCGGTTCTTCCACCCCTGACTAAATACCTCTTTACTTCTTTACTGGTTCTGTCATTTTTTAAACTATGATGACTTTGTGGAAAGCTTCAAGGTCTCAAGTTTCTATACTTTTATGCGTTAATTGTTAAGCTCTTGAACACAGATTAATTAAAAAAGAAGGTGTCGCAAAAAAATGAGTTATTATAAATGGTGCATACTTGAAGGACATTTTGCAAAGTGATGATTTCCTGGCTTTGCGGATGTTCAGACAACTAAACAACATCCGCCTTGATTCTAAATGTGTTCAAAAGAGCAGCTCCCATTTCATGACGCTCTATTGTTGTCCACGTGAAATGTCGTTATTAAAGCAATGATTCATTTTCTGTCAGTGTGGCTCCGTTGCTCTGTTAGAAGAGGAAGTTCAAACATTTCCAGGCGCATCACTTTCTGTGTTTGTCGGATTGTCTGTCTTTTTGTCTTGCTGTGTGTTTGTTTGTCTGTCTAACTCTGTCTATCTGCTTTGTCTGTTTGTACGTTTGGCTAAAACAGCCAAAGATGCTGGCGCCTCTATAAACAATTAACTTTGAATATCTTTAAAACTTGTACGTCGTCTTGGATGCATAGTTGTCTGACTGTCGGTCTTATTGTCGGCCTGCCTATCTGTCTGTCGGTTTGTGTGTCTATTTTCCGTCAGTCTGTCTGTTAGCCCGTTTGTATGGCTGTCTGATGTAACGTCAATCTGCATGTCGTCCAGATTACGTGGTTGTCTGTCTGTCCGTCTGTCTTTATGTCTGTCTGTCTGCCTACTGTCTGTCTGTTTTACTGCCTGTCTGTCTGTCTGTCTGTCTGTCTGTCTGTCTATCTGTCCGTTGTCTGTCAATCTATCTGTCTGACTGTCTGTTGACTGTCAATCTGCATGTCTTCCAGCTTACCTGATTGTCTGTCTGTTTGTGTATCTATATATATTTACCCGCCTGTTTGTCTTTCCTTCTATCTGTCTAGTTCTTTCCCCTGCCTGCAGCAACCTTTTCTCTCCTGACTTCCACTTTCTCTTCTCTCTCCCCGGGTCCCGCCGAGACAGAGCAACATTCAAATGCTGAAAAGCTTTTCTCCACAACTTCTCAGAAGAATGAGGTATTATGGCCCAGAGAAGAATATGAAAATGACCCTCTCAAGACGGAAGAGAAATAATGAAATAAAGGGAATCGTCTGCAAAGGCTGGCGTTGTGATGGGAGACAAAATGGCGGCTCTCCTCCCCTACATCTACATTATCTTGATCGTGTTTTCAGTGAGCAAATAGACCGGCGTCACGGCGAGCTCACACACAATAGACCAAGGAAAATAGAGGAGACTTCTTCAACCCCGCCGGGAATAAGCTACGAGATAATGCCCGCAACTTCAATATTCAAATCTCATGCCAGTTTCTGTGGCAGAGGCGAAACACTGCGCACATTATTGTTGTTGCACATCATTGTAGAGAAATAAAGAGGGATGATGAAAGCCACGAACAAAGGGAAGGCGGGGACAGGAAGAAGAGAAAATAGCCCCCATAGAGACTTAGAGAGAGGGTGGGGGAGAGAGAGAGAAGGAAAAAACAACATAAAGAACGGTGTATAATGAACGAGTTGGGGTAAAAGTGTAGAGGTTTTGAAAGGGGTGGAGAATGTTTTTGCTGATTGAGATGTGAAACATTGGAGTCCACAATGACTACAAAAACCTAAAACATGGCCGTAGGCGCCAAGATAATATGGTCAGAGACATTTTGAACTCAGTCTCAGGGTTTGAGGAACCCCGCAATATGAGTAATCTCTCCGGGAAATCCTATATATAGGGCGTGGTTTTATTGGGGTTGATATTTTGGTTGATCTTTGGGAGATGAGTCCTGTACTTTTAATTTAGCGTGTTCTTTAGTTTTACGTCTTTGCAGCACTAACCAAATAAACAAAGTGGACCTCTTTTATTTGCGCTGTTGTTTGGTTGCATTTTTTTCAAGGACTTTGAATGGAGGCTTGAGTGCTCATGGCTTTTTCTTCTAATAGAGAAATACTGGCACGGGGAAATTTATTTTTCCCCGTGTGGGCTTGGCCTTGAAATGTGTTCCGACCGGAAAAAGATCGTCAGTTCTCTCTATCTCGTTGAACATTGTCAAATTGCCACAAAACCTAATAATTGAACAGGTTCAAGCGATCACCTTTGCTAGGCGACCACCTGCACAAATTACCTCTTTCCATTGACTCCTGAATTATGCTCCTTCTATATATAATTATCCCTCCATAAGACGACCACCTGTTCACAACGACCATTTTCTTCTCAACACTGAGTGGTCGTCTTAGACAGGTTTGACTGTACACTGCATCCACGTGGCATAGTTTTGGCTTGGTTTAGACTTTAGTTTTACTTCCCTTGTAACATTGTAAAGTCATTAAAGAGACGGGCTACTCCGCCCCTGTCTTTCAAAGCCAACCAGGGCTGAAAGGGACGGATCTCAGTAGAAAGACACAGATGTTCGCCCCCTCGTGGGAATCGAACTCGGGCCTTCTACGTGATAGGTGTAGACCCTAACCATTACATCAAGGACCCTTTTTTGTTTGTTTGCTTTTGGTTTTACGCCTTGGGCAACACTGTAAGGTCATTTACGAGGCGGGACCTCCGAATGTTACGTCCATCTCCAATAGGACAGGAGTCGGAGCCATGAAAACTCCGAAAAAATATCCCGATAGACCTCCCCGTATTCAAACCCAGGACCTCCTCGTCTGTAGATGGGCACACTATCCCTCGCCAACAACCCCCCCAACCCCCCCCCCCACCCCCCACACATCAAGAATACTGTTCCACGTGACATGCTAAACCGATAGACCTCCCCGGACTCAAACCCGGGACCACCTCGTCTGTAGGTGGGCGCACTACAGTTTAACCTGCTTAAGCGACGACCTGTTCAAGACGACCACCTGCACAAACGACCACCTTCTATTGACTCCTGATTTGCTTTTCTTCTACATAATGTCCCTCTCTAAGACGACCACCTGTCTAAAACAAACACTTTTTTCTCGACATTGGGTGGTCGTCTTAGACAGTTACCACTCGGCGACCG
>JAUKPP010291953.1:0-10145 GCA_032273245.1 Phyllaplysia taylori
GAAAAAGCATTTGGTGCGCAATGTTGGCACTGGGGAGCACCATAGATTTCCCAGAGCTGGCAGTGAAAGAGTTAAAGACATGCTCAATCAAGCTTAGTGTCTTAGGTTATGTTTTGATTGAAGCTTTTGAACCATGGGAGCACCAAAATTTGAGAATTTACAGTTGGCTTGGGTGAGTGCACAGATGGAACATTTCTCATCCTGGTGCAAAAGGAGTCACATGTTACTAATTTTAACATTTCTTAAGATTGGTGCTGTTTCAAATTTTATAAAGAGAATCTGAGACTTACTTCCATAGGAAATGCAGTGATGTCCAACAGACACTTACAAAAATTGGCAGATTGAAAAAATGGCTTTATATCAGAAAAAGCTTCAAGAATGATTTCTTCATTTCCCTTTGAGTGTATTGACTTCACTAACGAGTTTGGTGTGTCAAAATTAGATTCTGTTGTTCTTTTGAATTTTGATGTGTGCACCAGGGACATTTGTGCTGAACACCGCTGTTCTGTGTAGTTGAATGTACACTGTCCTAATCTTCACCATTTTGTTTCTGCAGTCAGTTTTCAGTTTGTCCCTTTATTTTTCAATAAACCAGAAACTAATAAGTATTTCATGAAATGTGATAGCTTCCCTCAGTTATCTCAGTCAAAAAATAGCATTATATCATCACCATCATTCCACTTCCTATTGACCACCTGCACAAATAACCACTCTCCATTCCCCCCTTGCGTTTTGTTATTTTCCTATAATGACAACCACTTTTCCTGACAATGAGTGGCCGTCTGTGGCAGATTCGACAGTGTTTGCTCAGGTCAATTTTTGATGAATTGTTTACTATTTTATGGTCTCTGATAGGCTCATGCCAACAGTAATGAAGTTCTCCTCAAAATGTGACTGGCAAATTCTAATGATTCTGATAATATACCGCTATATTTTCTTTTTCTGAAATTGACAGCTTTTACACCTTTATTTCAAAATCTATGTTTTAGTTTCTGCTCTAACTCTGTAATTTTCATAGTATTTACAAAGTTAATCATTGTGATGAGTGCAAGTTTCTCCTTGTTTGAAGATAACCCTCATTTTCACATCATTTTATGATATTGGAGGTATCACAAATAAACTGTTTACATGCCAGTCAATTTTGAGCTGGGAAGGAAAGAGGAGAGGGGTTGGGGGGGGGGGGGGGGTGTGATTAGCAGATTTTATGGTGTGGTTAGAGTTAGGCATTGCTACTGGCCAAATCTTTTTCCTGCCGTGGAATGACCTCACAGTATTGATAGTGCTGTAGAACCTCAATAAAGGAGAAAATACATTGTTGTGCTATATTATCTGACTCATGTTGAATGTGGTTGTATTATCTGTATTTCAGCTCGTTCTGATGAATCGGAAGTGGCCTCGTCCAATGGTGGTGTAGATGACAGCGCTCCGCCCCCACCCCCGTCAAACACGGGGACACAGTACCCACAGAGCTCATCATCGCATGGGTTTGCCACACCTACCAGTCACATGAGGCCAGGGCCCAGTTCTTACCCTGGTTAGTTTCTCACCTCATTTGTTGGGAAAGTCTTAACATTTCGTGCAGCTAGACTGTACTTGATACAGCAGAATACCATGAGGGGGGGGGTGCAACCATCTGTACAATGCGACTACCTGCGTAAACATCCACTTTCCATTGACTCCCAAATTGCATTTCTTCTATACATAATCCCTCTCTAAGAGAACCACATGTCCAGAATTACCCCTTTTCTTCTTGACATTGAGTGGTCCGTCTTAGACAGGTTTGACGGTATCTGTGGATGAAAGTAGTAGAGAGACTAGTTTTCTTACCACTGATTATTTTAAGCAGTGTTTGCCACAGTAGTTTTACTGATGGGGGAAATTTTTATTTTATTATTTTATCGAAGAGAGATCAAGTTTCATGCTACTATCTGGATTTTGTTAGTCATGGGAAGTTTGGTAAAGCGATAGCTAATGAAAGCCCACTTACCTACTTTGAAAGTTTATCAGTCTCTTTGCTCCATATTGCACTTTTTCTGCTAGGGAAAAATACTAGTTATGTGCCCTTTTTGTCTAATCTAAAACAGGATCTTCAGCGCGACCGCTAATCAATGGTGGCTCAGGGCTCAACTACAACTTCCACCAACAACAGTCGTGCATTTCATCAACGTCACTCTCGGTACCTCCACCGCCGCGACCCTCGGGGATGGTTGGACAGAACGTGACGGGTGGCATGATGTTCCCCAGCACTGCCCCAGGCATGCCCCACCCTCCCCGCGGCAACAGCCAACCCGCATACATTCACCCCCCGCAGTCCTCGCAACACCCGTCTTCGTCATCCTCGCCGTCACCATCGTCGTCCCTGCTGAACCCTCCACACCACCCCACCCAGCCCCCACACACATCTCAACAGTATCACATGTGGCCGAGTCCCGGAGCTGCGGGTCCATCTTCCCACCACCAAGCTCCTTCCTCCTTGTCACACAACGCATCATTGACCAAACAGTATGACTATAATCATAGGACACCTACTCAAGGTGCGGCTGTGAGCGGGAACGTTGTGCCCAGCGACCACACTCCTCCGCCTCCACCCCCACCCCTGCGACCTCCTCCTCATCGAATTTCTGCAGCCCCCTCCTCCTCATCTTCTTCGTCGTCGTCATCACACAGATATCATCAACATCATCATCACAGCTCAAGTGGGAAAAACAAGAGCAACAAGGCAGCGTCATCATCTTCATCATCATCCTCCTCCTCTTCCTCCGCCTCCTCACGATACATTGACAGTAGAAATAAATTCTAATCTGATCAGTTACCCTGCTTGTAAAAATGTACATTGAGTTTGTAAATATACAGTGTGTAGGACACATTATTCTACTTGTAAATTGTTTGTCCTTAAAAAAATTAAATAAAGGGGTGGGTGATGTTTTGTGTACAAATGGGGCTAGTGTCTGCACTGTGTATACGAGTCTTCAGTGTGTACGAGGTGCACTGAGTGGTCCCGTCATGGGGAGGTTCTCCCCCCCCACCCAACTGTTGATGTCTTTCTATCTGGGCAAGCCAGACATTCTCGCATGTTTTTTTGCTTTGTTTTCACATGTAAGTTTGAACATATTCATATCTCATCTAGACTCTTGTGTGATCTTGTTGATCTTTGTGGTTCTGTTCTATTCTCACAGCTCAATTCGTGAGCGGTTTTCGAAAAAAGGGGTTTGTTGGGGGTTTTTTTTAGTTAGGAGAAAATTTACATTTTGACTTCGCTGAACACCTAAAGACTATTTATTTTTTAGTTTTTAAAGTTGCTCTTAATGAATTACGATGTTTTGCTCCAACACAAACTTTTAAGATAAAATAGCACATTTACAAATATCCATTTTTAACGAAATTTCAATTACGGAGTTTTGGAAAACAGCTCTTTAGTTTTACCATGTTCCCTCCATATGTTCAATTTGTGTGTCACCATCCTATTCTCTCCCTGCTCATTTGTTTTTCATTTTTCAAGTATTCTTCAGGCACCATACTTCTTATTTGATTAGCCATTCATAGTTTGCTTCTAAAGCGCCTTGAGTTGGTTGCCCTCTTGTTTCAGGTGTTAGTACAATTTGTTTTTAGACTGCTAGATGTAGGTTTGAGTACATTGTATAGGTGTTCTTCAATTTGGTTTGTACTGAGTTCTCACAGATCCTGACCCACTTCTGTTGAAGAGGGACTTTGATATAAGAGAATCCTTCTATCACACGACTTAACTGTGGTGCAAGGCATGTTAAATCTGAAATACAATGTAAGTTGTATATTTTTTCCTCTGCTATCAATGAAGGTATTTGAGAGCTGGTAATGTGAAGATGCAGATGTCTACGTGGTGATCTTCAACTTCTTGCACCTCCTTTTTCCATCAAAATCGGGTCGCTAGTAATTCGTTACAATAGATTGTGTATTTGCCCAACACTAATTTATATCGTGCATTTCGCACATTGCCTATTTAGCAAACATTTATTTGGCCAGTGGTGTGTGTTCTTTTGAATAATGAGATGGTGTAGAGACCTTTTTCTGCATCAGCTCTTTTAGTTTTAGCTATTGTAATTTGCTATGTGAGTTTCCAGCACATTTCTTTCTTTTTCATCCCTTGTGTATACCCCTTGTGCTGAATACGAAAATTTGCAGAGTACCAACCGTATGAGAAGCAATGTTGTGATCAGTGACTGAAAAGATAAGACATGGTTTTTCCCATGGCTCCTCCCCGGCTCATTACTGTCCAAGGCAATTCAAGCCCATTGACTTCCTTCCGCCTGCGTTGCTGTTCAATGGTAGCTTGTGATACACTAGAGGAAGAAGAACAGTCTTATTACTGCATCAATTGTCGGGAACTCCCACCGAACAATATACAATCTGTTGTAGAGTGAGCTCTCCCTGCTTGATTTGATTTGCTGACATTACAATTTACTTGTAATTGACTTAATATTTGCATACAGCATACTTTCCTTAGGCATTTTCTTTACTTGGCGTTATGGGTTTGACGTAAAGAAAGCAGTTTCCATAACAAAGAAATGTGCTTGGACAATAGTCCTTGATTGTAGATTATTTGATGCATGCGTTATATTCCTAAGTTGGAAAATTCATATTTTTTCCATTCTAGCAGATCCCTTTAAAGTTTTAACACAACCTTTATTTGAAAAAGAGATAGATCAGCGTGTGTATAGCTCACAGGTCAACCCCAAAGTATATATTTTGTAAAAAAAAAAAAAAAGAAGAAAAGTATAGATTCAATGTGTGCTCTTTAATTTCGTACTCATAAAGTATTGACTGCACTAATTCGTTTCTTCTCCACCACGGCAGCAAGCTAATCATTCCAGTGTGCTTTCTCATGTCTTCTCTCATAGCGTCACAATGTGCTATCTCATTTCCTCTCTTATAGCGTCACAGTATGCTATCTCATAGCATCACAATGTGCTATTTAATGCTCTCTCATAGCATCACATTGTGTTATCTCATGTCCTCTCTCATACCATCACGGTGTGCTATCTCATGTCCTCTCTCGTGCGTCAGTATGCTATCCTGTATCCTCTCTCATAATGTCACAGTGTGCTATCCCTCGTCTCCTCTCATAATGTCACAGTGTGCTATCTCATGTCCTCTCCCATAATGTTAGTGTGCTATCTCTGTCCTGTCTCATAGCTTCATAGTGTGCTATCCCATGTCCTCTCTCATAATGTCACAGTGTGCTATCCCATGTCCTCTATTAGCCTCACTCAATCCTTGGGAGCATGGGTATAACGGAACTTCTTGTCCTAACAAATGTTATATAATGTTCTTTTTCATTGTTGAACAAAATTACATTGACAATTTAATTTTATTTGCATCTTGCCAAAAAAGAAGCTGTAGATTATAATGTTATCTGAGTTTCGATTTTTATGATATAGGTTAACTGGAGAAAAATTTGTGATAAAACTGATGCAAAACTACATTTGGCTTTTAAACTTCTATTTGTAGTTAAGCCCACCGTTACTTTCTTTTATTTTTGGTTCATGGGTAAAGAAGTAACATTTTCAAAATGTCTAAATAAAAGATAAGGATAGGGTCGATTTTCATGTCAACCCCCTATTTGATTGAGAAACACCACCACAAGCTAAATCTTTGTATGGAGCACTATGTTTTGTATGGAATATATTGCTAGTTTTACATGAGCTGTGGCTGCCTCACACTTTTCTGCTCTTGTTACCTCTTGTCATCACAGGAAAATATCAACTCTATTGCTACACTGCCATATCTCTGCCCGTCAGGTTTCACATTTGATGTCTTGTTATATTCACAGTGTATGTATATATTATGTACATTTATTTCGTTTTTTTGCTCTGTTAGGAATATAAAGTTTCACTTTGTAGATCTTAATGGCCTTAATTTACACTTGTTTAAGACTTAATGATTGTTGTTTTGTTTACTTTGGATCTTAGTTTCACGGGAAATTTCAGGATTTTGATAAGTATTTCTTTTTTTACAAGTAAATTCACTTGGTTTGTTTCAACATATTTGTGTTCCCACTCTGTTTTACATTTGTTTTTGGTATATCTGTCCTTGCTGTCTCAATATCTGGCACAGGTTTTTCTCTGAATGTTTGATAGCGCTTATGTTTAAGTTCATTTACTTGGTGTACTATCTGCTTATCGGTTAGCTGTTGTTGGATTCTGTTATTCTAGTAAGTCTTGCAATGTGGTAAATGTTGATTGACCTCGTTTTTTTGTTTTTGTTGGTTGGCAGATTTTTTATTGTGTTTGATGTGGAACTGAGAAAAAGTAATATACAGTGGCACAATGAAAATTACGAACTGATAACTAGAAATCAAGTGCTGAAATTTTGAAAGACTGGTAACATGAAACAAATATGGCACGCAGAATAGAAGAATCATGTAAACCCCTCGACCCTTCTTCAATTTCTTTCTTTTACTACTTTGAGACCGGAAAGAGAAGGAAGCTCAGTGCAAGCAGCAGTTCCTCCTCTTCTTCCCCCTCCCCGAAACCTTGTAGGCAAAGTTCAGACATGGATGTTATTTCTTCAAGGTGTACTGCATTCTCCATCTATTTCCATACTCATACTCCACACAGGCATTTGTATTACTGTGCATATTGTGTTGGAATAAGTGTAAATATTATGGAAGTTCTTAATTCAATGTTGCATTGTTTGCGTAATAGATTATTTGTGGCCTGTCATATGCAACTTGCTCTTGAAGTTCTTGTAGAAACCTTAGCACATTGGAGGTTTAGGCTATGATCTCAAAACATAAGAATACTTGTAGACCTGCTGTTGCTTTAGCACCAAGAAAAGGCTGGGGAGAAATGAGCAGAACTAGTGAGGAAATGAGGAGCATCGAGGCATACATTTACCATTTGTTCAACATGATTATCAAAATGGGGTTCGTCATTTCACTCGTAAATATGTAGAACATCTTTGCCTTGGGACCAGACTTCACGGCAGTCTGATGCATGTTTTCTACATGGATATAAGTCATGTTTGAACCATTTTGCCCATGTATTTCTGTACTATGAGGTTGACAACACAATATTTCATCCTGTGAAAGAAATGTGGTTGGTATGAGAGCAGTGCCCCTTGTATTAATCTTTGTTCCATGAATTTATTACTGGGTTCCATTTCTTTTCTCATAGCTCACTTCAAATAATGTAATACGATCTATACAAGGATACTACGAACTCTTCTGCCTGTCCTTTTCTCCATCCCATTGCTATTTCATTAGAAACTCATTCTAAAAGTTTGTCATTGTCAACATTTTGAGGATTCCACTTCGATTCTGGAACTGTTGTGTTATCTTGGTTTATGACATCAAGAAAGACATTATAATTCTTTTCCTGAAAAAAATTCACCAAGAAAAGTTTTAGTGACTGAAGTTAACACAGTGCTGCATACTGCAACAAAATTATCCAGTAAAACCCAAAATCTTGCTACAATAGTTTAGCGTCATAGGTTTTCTCTGGCTTTATTTGAAGCTATCCTGGCCATGAAATTATTGCTTTGTTGTATTGCTTTTTGTCTCGAAGCAGTTGCTTGAAAGGGGAAGGGAGGGGTGGGGAGCGTTGTTGTGTACAAAACTGCCATGCTATGTTGTAGTTCAAAACTAACGTGACTTATTTTGTCCACAGATATTAAATCATACTTGTGAATATATTGCATTTTTTAAAACATACTTGTTAATGTTCTGCTAGAGAAAATAATGGCTATAAAAATTTGTGTGAAATTTTTCGCTCTCTGGCGAAGTGTAACAAGTAAATTTATAAAAAGGTAAACCAAAAGTCTTCTCTTTGACTTAGTCTGTTTTGGTTCTTTATTTGTTGATTAAAGCTCTGTCTATTGTCTCATGGTTACTATCCTATCCTGCTGTGCAAAGGCAAGCCAATGTAGTTGTTTACGTTAAACATCGGTTTGACTTTGCTCAGCAGTACTGTTGTAATCTACTTCTTTGTGGTCAGATACTGAGGGTTGAGAAGCAAACTATTGTATCTGGAATACATGATATTTAATATTGCAGTAGAGCATATTATATGTGAAAGTACCTGTACAGCACTAGGAAAACCTTGTGTCAAAGTTTAAGATCTTTATTCCTGGTTACAACATAGTTAAAAGCAGATAAAGACACTTTGCATCTTGAAGATGAAAATGTTTTGAAATCACGCCTTCTGCTTCCCCCATTTTATACAATAGTATGCTTCTCCACCCTTGATAGTGCATTAGTCTGCGCTTAAATGCATGGTGCGAGGGAAGGCTCCAAAGGGTACATTAGGGTGGAGTGCATTTACGTGAACTCAAGCAAATGGAGCAAGGGAAGCAACCATTTCAATTCTTTGATAGTTTGGTTCCTTACCCTTGATAGTCTCGATAGTGCCATGTGAATTCAATAAACATAGCTCGAGTACTGACATCTGTGGTAAGTTCAAATCCCATGAGGGAAAAAACAACCTCATCTTTCTGCTTGGATCTGTCATCAGCTCAGGTTGACCCTGACAGGTAGGTCAAAGTAGCCTGTCCCTGAAATGACCTTTCAGTGTTGCAAGGGACATAGAACTCTGAAGAACCAAACAAAACAAAATAGTTTGGATGTCTCTGAACTATCTCTACAGAGTACACAGACCTCTGAAAAATCTGACAATCGTCAGATTTCCGACAATTTTACCGTGACAGGAAGTTCCGACAGCCTCTAATGGAAGGTGAACATTTGACTTTCAACTTTTGGGCCGTATGGCCTGGCACAATCTTCAGACAGTTTTGTGGGCGGCCACTTACAGGTTTGAGTACAGGTCATGAACTGCATGTTTTGCTGGGATTCTTCTTTCTCAAGTAGCCCATCTCTTAAATGACCTTACTGTGTTGCAAGGGATGTAAAACTAGAAACCAAATCAAACTAACCCTGGTATGGTAGAAGGCTATTCCAGCAGGCAAAGCAGATACAGTAGAACCCGCAGAAGTCGACATTGCTTGGACTATTGAAATGACATTGAGTCAAGAGAAAGTCTACCTAAAGGATGCCGATGTAGTAAATATTAATAAAGACAAAGTTGAGAATTCTTAATTATGTCAACTTGAGCCGAATGATAAGTAAACAGGTGTCGAGATATGCGGGTTCTACTGTATACCAAGAATGATAAAAAAGTTCTTTCCCTAACTATGATGGATTGAAGTAATCATTCTGAAACATTTACTGAAGAATTTCAAGATACACCTTAGCCAGGATGATAATGCAAAAAATTCGCTACCACCCCTCCTGAGTAGTTTTACTATGAAGAGAGCTCCAAAGACTCCAACACTGAATGACTTCACAGATGTACCGTCCTCTGGCTATATTGGCGCTGATAGATAGGGTCAAAGCAGCATGCCTCTTAAATGACCTCAGAGTGTTGCAAGATGCGGATAACAAAACCATCCAATCAACTACAGGGTACTCTAGCAGAATTGGTGTATGAATTTTTATGAATGCCGTAGGCCTACATGTTTTTTTCATAAAAGAATTGGTAAAAATCAAGCCAAACTCACTGAGTACCATTGGCTTGGTTTTCACTTCTTCTTTTCCCATAAGAGTAAAATCACATTATCCCCAAACCACAACGGTCTTACCAGAACGGACCATTTTTCTGGCCTGCAGTGTGGGATGTCGGGCTGGTATTATAAGCACAGTTAATACGAATTTAACCTGTGCAGATACCTTTGAAATGATGACTGGCACTGTGGTGTAATGGTTAGGCTCTTCGCATATCATGCGGAAGACCGAAGTTGGATCCCGCGTGCAGACTATCTGCAGTTTTCTCTGCTTGGATTTTCCCTCAAAGCCAAGTTGGCTCTGATAGGCAGGGTCGAAGTAGCCTGTCTCTTAAGTGACCTTACAGTGTTGCAAGGGACGTAAAACTGGTAACCAAACCAAACCTTTTAAAATGAAAGATAGTCCAGTCTGACCGAGTTGGTACAGCATGGTTCTACCCTTAATGTGCCTACTATAGAAACTTGACAATACTACGGATTCTGGCAACATTCATACCAGCGTCTGTGGTGTAATGGTTAGGCGCTTCACCTATCACGCGGGGCTCTCGTGGTCTAGAGGTTAGTGGTGTCTGCCTCTCATGCCAATGGTCGTGGGTTCGATCCCCGGACGGTGC
>JAUKPP010291975.1:0-10144 GCA_032273245.1 Phyllaplysia taylori
ATTATTATTATTATTATTATTATTATTATTATTATTATTATTATTATTATTATTACAGCCGAAACCATTATTTTAATAACCGAATATATTCTTCCAATAACTGAAACCATTGTTCTAATAACCGAATACGCTGTGTTGCCAACACCCATGAATCGGTTTTTTTGGCTTAACAACACTGCGATGTCATTTACGGGGTTGCCTGTCAGGGCCAATTCGGGGTAAGAGGGACATTGTCCCGGCAGAAAAATGGTGAGGTAGGATACTGAGTGTTGTAGATTTGTTTGGGTTTAGTTGCTTTTGTGTTGTTTTTCTGTTAGTTTTTTTTTTCTTATTATTAAAACGTAGGGTTACGCATAGGCATTTATGCAACAAATCTGGACTAAGTTAACCCACCGCTCTCATAGGAATATGTGTCGATTTGGCAATTTCGGATTTTCACAGTCGGTTCCGCAAACCTTCCTAGATTTGTCTTAATTGACTCTCTGTCCAGGTTTTGCCTAATGGACCACACTCAGCATGGACAAAAGAAGAGTTTCCGGTTGGCTCTTGGGGGATCACGTGACAAGTAACTCCTTTTTCCGGGAAAGTAATTAAAGTTTGGCTTTCGAGCATTGACAGGAACGTATTTTGCTGTGTGTTGTTTGGGTTTTGTTTTTCCTTTTGTTTTTGTTGTTGTTGTTGTTGTTGTTGTTGTTGTTGTTGTTGTTGTCGCTGCTGCTGTAACTGTGTTACTGTTGTTTATCTTGTTTTGTTGTTTGGTGTTTTTGGAGTTTTTTTCTTTTGAGATTTTGGCTTTTTCTTTTATACTTTCAGTACCTGAGCTTTTACTTTGTTAAGAAAGAGGAGGTCATTGACACTTTGATCTTGTACGGTGTAGGTCTACGCCAACAGGATTGTTTCATTTCTAGTCTGAGGGCACATTGTTGTTCTTGTTGTTTTATATTTTTCTTTTCAGGAATAGACGAGAGGGAGGATGAGATAGATAAGAAGAATATTATGATTCCCAAATCTCAAATCCGATTTTACAAATAATTTCCTGACTCGAAATGAGAGGAAAGGGGATGGATGCACCTGACTAGTATGGTCGAAGTACCCGGGGGTAGCTAAAACAACAAAAGAAGCTGGCGCCTCTATAAAGAACCAACTTCTAACGAAGTGCCAGTCTCTAAAGTGACTTTACATTTCAAGGGGTATTATACAAAAACAAAGCCAAATCTTCTGTAATTTCCGTCCCCAATCATAAAACTCTGTCCAGGGCCACGCTGAAAGAAAAGTTATACGAGACTACCCAATTTACTCACTCTTCGCTTTGCGAGGTGTTTGTATCCTGCAGAAGACATTTAACACACACACGCGTGCATAGAGTAGTCCCATCCCTTCTGAGGTACACATTCGCAATCAACTGTATCACATACGGATGGACCGGCGCAGTGGTGTAATGGTTAGGCTCTTCGCCTTGCATGCGGAAGACCCCGGTTCGATTCCCGATCCCGGACGATCTGTTTTATTCTGCTGGGATTTTTTCCCTCCCAACCCGGGTTGGCCCTGACAGGCAGGGTCGAAGTAGCCCGTCTCTTAAATGACCTTACATTGTTGCAGGGGACGTAAAACTGGTAACCAAACCAAACACACGGATGTCCACGCAGTTATTTGGTTTGGTTTGGTGTTGGTTTTGCAAGGAAAGAGATGGGTCGACAGAATTAAAACGACCCTTCAACGAAATAGCATGACAACTCAAAACACAACATACCTTACCCAAGTCCGACAAATGCAGCTCCCCTCGACAACTTGTGGTAGGAATATGACGGAAAAAGTCAATTCAAGCAAGTTGGTTTTGCGCTCGCTGACGTGAGAATTCCAATCTTAACGTTCAAAATTTTAGGAACGTTGCAAGCGGTAGGTTAGAAAGAGGTTATTTGTTTATAGTTGCTCCAGCTTTTGTGGCTGGTTTAGCCAAGCAGTAGAAACAGGAATAAAATATCCCAATATAACTTTACTTTGAACAATTGTTAAATGCATTTACAAAGCATAATATTTACCTGTGCATGAATTGTTGGCCATGACATTGATTGTAATAAAAAAGAAAGAAAATGATTTACGTCCTGAATATATCATGCGCATGCGTTGGCGTGTAGCCTATAGCAGTAATTATACTTTACTGTTCTATCGTTTTCTCAATAGGGGACATGGATTGTTTAATAGCTTTTGCCAACAACTCTGTCTCTTGGCCGGTAGTTATAAATCCACGTAAAAATATTGTTTTTTATCTCGGTACGTAAAGCCTCGCCATGACGTGTACAATACAAAATGGGCGGAGAATTCAATCCCAGGGGAGATAGAGGACACGAAAAACGTAAGCTTTTCCAGTGTTTTAACACATCATGTTTGCGCGCAATTCTTTGGGTTACTGTGAGCCTATTGAATGAAGTATTTTTATGCCTTGGTGTAGTCACCCCAGGTGTAACTTTCATGCATACGTCCACAAAAATCAAGACTCACATACCTCACGTAGATTACTACACAATTACGCAGCAATGGAATTGGGGCATTCCGACCTGCTTTCTGTACACTGAATTATGTGGCGTCGGTAGTCTAGGGGTTAAGCTGCCGGACTCGTAATCGAAAGGTTGCGGGTTCGAATCCCAACTTGGACCCGACGTTGTGTCCACTGGGAAAGGCACTTTACACGAATTTTCCTAACTTTACCCACGTGTAAATGGCTATAGACAGCGAAGTATCTTGTCAGTTTGTTATTGTTTGAGCGCTTGTAAAATGGCAGCTTAGGAAGTTGAGAAGGTTTCTGAATGACTTTGGTCTGCCGGGGTAATAATGATTGTAGAGCGATTAGAGCCAATATTTGGATATGCGCTATATAAATGCAATCCATTATTATTATTATCATTATTATTACTATTATTATTATTATTATTATTATTATTATTATTATTATTATTATCATTATTATCATTATTATTATGAGGCATAACGGGCAGTGCCCCCTGGTGTGACAGCACTATGGTGTAGAAATACAACATTCAGAAGAAAAACAAGAAAGTGGCCAGAGCGTGAATATCTTATGTTTGACATCAGCACAAGATTGATGCTTGATTCTACACTCACTTAGTCCTGTGACGTAAGAGAAAAATGTGCTCCACGTTGCAATCGACCGTAGAGTTGGGAAAATTCCCGATTGTGTCGCTTCGTTTTGTTTCTTATTGTCTTAAATAAGACATGAATCCATTCCTAAAAATAAGATCTAGTTGAGACAATTGAACACAAAGACCTTGTGCAAAGTTTGGGAGAAAAAATTCATGCAACAGTTTGGGAGAAAATCTAGCAAAGGTTGTGCCACGGATTTTTTACCACATTTTAACAGCGGGTGTGGAGTTTTGTTACATACAACGACAGCTAATTGTTACCACAGGAGCCAGAAACTATCAGAAACTATAAGATTAAAAAGAAAAACGATCAGCTTCATATGTGCCCGTGACCGTGGTTACACCCACCTCCTGACATTGGCATTGGCTCAGCCGGGGTTATAGATCTATCCTGACAGTAACGTGTGATAGATGGCACACATTTGTCACTGTAAAAGCGTAAACCAACTCATTTATGCCAAATAAATGGTAAACCTGTGAATGATGGGTCTGACTGGCTTCCAGAAAAGACTGGTTTTTTGCGAATGCTGTCAGCCATCCATCTCCTTCCCGCTTCCTTCTTTTGATACAAGCGGTGTTTCCTGGTCATTAATACCGTATGGCATTCATGAAGTAAGTTCATTGACCGACTAAAACAATAATGAAAACGTCCTGTTACCAGTTTTACGTCCCCTGCAACACTGTAAGGTCATTAATTATGGTTAAACTGTGTATTGTTAAAACTATTTTGTTGACATGTTTTATGCAAACTGCATAATAATATTGTGGTGGTTTCAAAGAATGAAATTCAAATAGGCCTATACATATCTTACCGGCGCTGTGATGTAACGGTTAGGCTCTTCGCCTGTCATGGGGAAGACCCCAGTTCGATCCCGGTAGCGTGCGATCTGCTTTTTTCTGCTGGTATTTTACCCTCTCAGCCCGGGTTGGCCCTGACAGGCAGGGTCGAGGTAGCCCGTCTCTTAAATGACCTTACAGTGTTGTAGGGGACGTAAAACTGGTACCCTGACGTGACCAAACACATACCTCAACTTTTAGATCAACATCAATCCAAAGTGCAGACAGAAAATTATAATTATTTCGCAATGAACGTCTTACTTGTTGCTTATTTTTGGGTTTTACGGTTCCGTCGATTCAGTAAGCTCGGTTCGGCGCCGAAAGGTCTCGGAAAGAAAAACGTTATGGCGTCCATAATTATTACTATTTTTTTTATAGTTATTATTATTATTCTCATTGTTTGTCATTATTAGATATTATTATCATCATCATTATCATCATTACAGTGAAAAATGCATGGTTTTGAAATAGCCTACAAGAAACCTAAGTTTCGCGCTTGTTGTCATGTTTATGAATTCTTCACAAATGAGAGGTCTGTTTTTACTTCATCAACGCAATTCGTGTCATTCTCAATCTGTAGTCTAATGTTGATTTTTTTCCCATGCCCGTTCCTAGTAAATTGACGCCATCTGATTAGTATTAATAGGTGCAATTAGTAAGAGTTCAAACTTGCCAACATAGTTGTGACCAGTCAGCTCAATCAACAAATTTGGTTAACATTTCCTTTTATGTCGAGGTGGTTATTTTGACAACTTTCACTCTTAAGAAGATAGTGCAGTTAGTGGATTGTTCATGGTCTTGTAATTAGAATCTCAATCCTATTGCATGTGCCTTTGCATTACATGCATTTGAGAGAAATAAAACGAGAGAGAGAGAGAGAGGGGGGGGGGGGAATAGACGATAACAAGGAGTGATCATATATATAGTATTGGTTATATAAGATGTATGATTAAACTGAAGAGGCACGTACCCAAACACTGCCAGACAAGTGCCTCTTGTACTGATGCTAGGGTTATTTCTATCTTCCTCTGCTCCAGTGAGTCACGAGGTGGGCACCCTCTTTCCCGTTCCCTATTGGAACGACCTTTATTGTCACCGAAAAAGTTCCGAAATGGTGGGCACAGTCTGTGCTAAGGTGACGATGTAAGTGTTAGCCTATTCTATGGGGCCAGAGAAGAACGAAAAGGGGTTGAGTAGGTCGAGAGGTGAGTAGGTCGAGAGGTCTATTTGACAGGTAAGGTTTGACTTGCGAAGTTGGGGTCGTGAAGGTTTAAAAGAGTGTTTACAAGACGTATAGGCATTGCTCAATGCCCTGTTTACCATTTAATTCATAAACTTTCAACTTATTGTTCTATTCTTAGTCCTAATAAAAAAGACATTTTGCAGAAATGCTGCCACTGGATCCTCGAACCCGAGTCGAAAGGGCGCAATTTACACAATTTATTGCATCCTCTCGCCTCCGGGGGAGCGCCCTCAGACTCCAAAATCGCGCACCCACTGTCTGCATCCCTACGATGCCGCGTAAAGATTTCGTATTCCCACTATGACTGGAAACACAGTTTAAATCTAAGTTTTTATAACAGAAGGAAAAAGGTAAAATGATAATGCTATGATGTCTGGTAATAATACCCCTTAGCCAACGTTGAGAAAAAAAAATCCTAATGAAGGACTCCTGAATACAGTCTGGGGTAGGTCTGCCCCCTATTACCTGATGACGGAAAGAGATAGATTGCTGGCGAGTCAAACCAAGATAGAGGTAGATAGATGGATGAAGGTGATTGCGATAGACAGAGAGAGAGAGAGAGAGAGAGAGAGAGAGAGAGTTAGAGAGTATAGATAGAAGGGGAGAGTGTGAAAGGAAGACGAAGCATGCATGACGTACAGAAGTCAGACATTAGTGGGATGAGCATGGTGCTGGGGGGGGGGGGGGGGTGTTATTCTATAGAGACTGGTCATCTTCTCTCCCAAACATAAGGCGTCCATTAGCTGAGCCTAGCAGTAGCAGGGTCTTCAAAAAAGTTACAAAGTAATAAACTTCATACAATATGTATGTATCAAGCAAATTATATATTACCTTTTCCTTCCAAGTCATTCAAGCCAATGTCTAATGTTGATATTAAATATCCATTTGGATGGTCTTGTTGGTTCTGTCTGATTTTTTGTTTTACGCCTTTTTAAAGCCCATTTTAGAGGCGGGCTACTTCGACCCTGCTTCTCGGGGCCAACCTGGGGGGAGAGGGACACAATCTACCAGTAGAAGGACGAGATACTCAAAGGTGGGAATCGAACTCCCGTCCCCTGCGTGGCAGGCAAAGAGCCTAACCATTACTCCACGTGACAGACGCCGGTTGAGTTGACTCAGCACCACCGTCACTGACATTACATTAAAGATTAAAGAAATGCTTACCATCAAACAAACAATATTTTTTGTCCATGCCTATAAATCTTCCGCAAATGAGTTGTCCGTTTTGCTCTGCCAAGGCCAGCCGCCACGTCGCTTGCAATTAGTGTTCTATCGCCATTATTGATTACTATTTTGGTGGTCTTGTTTATCCAGTAAATCTGAATCTTTTTGCATTTTGAAATCCAACGATACGTCTAACGGTTGGCATTTATGTAGAGCATATTATTATCTTCGCTCGAAAGCTGCATGCGCTTTAGAGCCTATATTAACCCCAGCAGACCAAATTATTCAGAAACCTTCTCAAAGCACTCAGCGCAAGCTGACAAATTATATTTTAGAGGCGTTCAAAAATAGTAACATACCGACAAGATTTTTGGATGTCTATGGCCGGGTACTCAATCACGCCTGGGTAAAGTGAGCAAAACTTGTGTAAAGTGCCTTTCCTTAGGGCACAACACGGGCCGGAGCTGGGGTTCGAACCTGCAACCTTATGATTATGAGTCAATCGGCTTAACCACAGCAAACCGAATGTCTTCAATAGATAAAATTGTATTCGAATCTTCAAATTTTCACGATTAAGAGCATCAGACTTTTCTTAAACGTCTTTTCGTGCTGGCGTAGTCCGAGACAATCGTGCACGTTCAGGTAATTCATATCATGGCTCAACACAAGGAGGCTGGCGAGATCTTTGCGTGGTTTCTCCTCAAATGGTTTCTATGTGAGGCCATAACAAAGATGCCCGCTGTGATATAAGAACGCTTCAAGAAGGAGGAGATTATGGCGTCCTTTTAAAAGGATCTTCTTTCAAGTGATATGATATATTCAAAGACGAAAAGACGCACTCGTTCTCATTGTTTGCTCAACTCTCTTGTTTGCTCAAAATCCCACCCACCCCTTTCTCTGTCGCTTTCTCTCCATATAATTCCCTTTCTTCACCTTCTTTTTATTCTTTCTCTTTCCCTCTCTCTACCTTTCTTTATTTCACTATTTCTCTCTCTCTCTCTCTCTCTCTCTCTCTTTCTCTCTCTCTCTCGCTCTCTCTCTCTCTCTCTCTCTCTCTCTCTCTCACTCTCTCTTTATTTATTTCCCCTTCTTTTCCACGTTCTCTCATCCTTTATTTATATCACTAATTCTCTCTCCCTCTTTCTCTCTCTTTCTCTCTTCACTCAGCCTCCTCAAGTCTGCTTGGTTTTGTCCCCCCCCCCCCCCCCACACACACACACAGGCCAACCAGTGAGAATTTTATGTAAAAACAAAAGGCCCAGGAAAAAGATTCAATGTCTTCCTCGTTTGCTTGTCCGTCATTGTGTTGATTAGGTTGTGAGATCATTAAGATATTAAGTTAATTAGGCTGTTTTTTTAGTTTGATCCGGCTGTTGTATCGGGTCACGGCCGCGGCGATATTGATCAGCCTAAGAGGATGTTTGTGGAAGACAGACCCGAGATGGGATTCTGACACTTAGATGGATTTTGACAGAAACACTAGATTCTACATTTCATTTTCAAAGTTTTCATGAAAAGGATAGCATTTCTCTTGTCGTATAGAATTGTTCTCTTGTGTAATGTGTGTAATGGCGAATCTAATTGGTTTCAACATCCTAGCTCGTGTCAGTTGTGATTGACACAAAAAGTATTTTTTTCCTGGTGTGAGATTTTATGTTGCAGAGAGAAGCAGTAGATCTGAGAGAGTCGGGGGTCGGTTATTTCGAGATTTGAACCATTTATTCTGAACTCTTGAGGAGAGGGTTTAGACTGAAGGTTTGTTTGATTTTGTTTGGCTCGTGTTTTACATTCATCAAACGCTATAAGATTATTTAGATTGTTTCAAAATTAACTTTAGGACTGTTCTACCAGAAAGGACATGACGCTCATTGGAATTTATTTTCTGAAGTTTCGTGACTGCAAGCCCCTCCTATCAGAGATGCACGTCAAACTCGAGGTCCCTTCTCTTCAAATTCCTTAAAGTATTGCAAGGGACTTTGAAACATCTGACAAGTGACGTATCATTTGTGGAACTGAAAGTCCATTCCTTCAACAAAAACCGGAGTCAGTGGTGTAATGTTCTAGACTTTTAGTCTATCGCGAACAGGACGGGAGTTCGATGCCCACGTTCGATAAGCTTCGCCGCTCTAGGCTGGGATGTGTCCCTCTTAGCCCGGGTTGGCTCTGTTGACAGAGTCGAAGATACCCGCCTTTAGAATGAAATCACAGTGTTACATGGGCGCAAATTAAAACATAACAAATCGAACCAGCCATCATCAACAAGGCGAACAACGACAATAATAACAACACCAACAGCAACAATATCACAACAACTACGAAAATAACAACAACATCAACAACTACGACACGAGAAAAACAGCATCAACGATTACGAGAACACTGGCATCAACAACTACGAGAACAAAATAAAATATGTCTACAGCGATGTCCGAAACAACGGCACAAGTCTGCAAACGTTGCCAATCTACAATGAGCAAACCGCCATGAACCTCAAGGCACCATTGTTCACAAGTCCCCTAGTTCCTGGCGCCCTCTCGGGGCTAACAGTGAAGCGTAGAAAATTACTTTGGGCTTAGAACCTAAAATTGCTTTATGATAAGTTAGATTTTCGAGTAAGCTAAATCCGAGACATAATTATATACAAAATAGATCTACACTCCAATAATTGACATGTTCGTCGAGCATTCAACTTTCTAGAAGAGTGAAAGTGGAATACAGAGTTAAAAATTGGCGGTCTCGTGAGTGGACGGCGAGCGGCAAGCAGGATGCGTATAGATCTGGCGGGGGAAAAGCCGGAATATCTTTTCCTCTGATTGGTTTGTTGACCCGTGTTTTTTTGTGGTTGTTGTTGTTTTTGTTGTTGTTTTGGGGTTATTGTTGTTGTTGTTGTTGTTTGGTTTGTTCGGGGGGTTTTGTTTTGTTTTAGGGGTGTTTATTTGTTGGTGGTGGTGTTTTTGGTTTTTGGTGTTTTTTTATTTGGTTAGTTGGTTGGTTTTGTTGGGGCTTTTGGGGGGTTTTGGAGGTTTTATCTTCATTTATTTTTTATGGGTTTTTTTTTTTTTTTTGGGGGGGGGGGTGGTGTTTGGCTACCAGTTTTACGTCCATTTCAACACTGTGAGGTCATTAAGAGATAGGCTACTTTGACCCTGTCTGTCGGCGCCATCCGGACTGAAAGCGATGAATCCCAGCAGAAAAACACAGATGCTCATCTGCACGTGGGATCGAACTCGGGTCTTCCGCACGATAGGGGAAGAGCCTAGCCATTACACCACAGAACCCGACAAACAGGATGCTCAGATTTCTAGCTGATACTCGCCAGAATGATATCATCTCGTCCTCTCAACTGATTCATGCCTTTGAGAATATTTTCTTTTAAAAACTCCAATTTGCAAAATTAACGTAATTTACTGAGTATTAGAGGTATCAGATTTGACTAAAAATATATTTTGAGATTAACTGAAGCAATCCTGAGACCATGAGTTCCGTGACAAGAGAAAGAACGATCCAGGAAGTTCTGTAGGCGAGTTAATGACGTCTGTATGGGGTGACTCGCTAACTGGGGAGCTCTACGTCACGGCAACATTCTTTATCTATCTTTCCCTCTCTGTCCATGCACCGGCCCTGTGGTGTAATAGTTAGGCTCTTCGCCTTGCACGCGGGAAGACCCTGGATCGATCCCCGATCGCGGACGATCTGGGGGGGGGGGGGGGGGGGGTTATTGGGGGAGTTTTTCCCTCTCCGG
>JAUKPP010291997.1:0-19873 GCA_032273245.1 Phyllaplysia taylori
TCCCAACGTTGTGGCTCAACTCTCCCACCAAAAAGGAGAGTTGTGCCAATTTAGGGTACGTAAGAAAAGTACAGATTATTATGAATTAAATAAAGCTACAGTCGAGGAAAGCCATGAATTTTGTTGGCAAATGAATGGAGCAAATGCTGACCGAATCCCAGCGTATTTGCTTTTAAAACAAACACATGAAGACCAAAGATCTGAAAAGTGGCACAACTGTCCCGCCTCTCCCCTATGTACGTAAAATTCAGTCATTGTGACTGACCCCTGAGTTCTAGCAGGGATCCCAGAAGAAGAAGAAGATGATGAAGATTGGGTCAAATTGCATAGGCCTGAATCTTAAACCAATGAGCTGTCCGACTCGAATTTTCCACATTTACGAAATGACCTAGAAATAAAGATGAAAGTAAAAGAAACTACATGTGGGGCCTACATGCCATCTATAGGGCCTACATCTATAATTATACACGTACATGCACGATGAAAATCATAGATTTTAGAAGTCGAGGGACTTGCATTATTTGTGCATAGGCTTTAATTTGCCAGTTTTACCTTGTATAATTTGCAATTTTGCTTGCATAATTTGGTGTTTTGTTGTTGTTGTTTGTTGTTTTGTTTGGGTGTTGTTGTTTTTTTTTTTTTTGGGGGGGGGGGATAAAAGTGCAATGTATTTCAGTATTGTAGCAGTATGAGTGACCACCCTTGATGGCATGATGAGATGGTTAGGCTGTTCTCCTCAGGATCAGGAGATGGTAATAATGACTTGATTTATATAGCGCATACCCCCGCTTGAAAGCAGGCTCTATGCGCTTTACAATCATTTATTATCCCGGCAGACCAAGTTATTCAGAAACCCTCTCAACTTCCTGGGAAGTATATAGTGCAAGCTGCCATTTTACAGGCGCTAAAGCACTAACATGAGGACATGGTCGTTCGTTGTCTATAGCCGGGTGGGTTACCCATTTACACCTGGGTGAAGTGAGGAAAATTTGATTAAAGTGCCTTTCCCAAGGACACAAAGTCGGGTGGAGCTGGGATTCGAAACTGCAACCTTCCGATCACGAGTCCGGCAGCCTAACCACTAGACTACCGACGCCAGTCAATTTGGTTTGATTTTACTTGGTTTTAGATTTAGTGGTTTTACACCTCTTGTCACACTGTAAGGTTATTTTCATTTTAATCATAGAGGTAGACTGCTTCGACCCTGCCTGTCAGGGTCAATCCGTGCTATGATGAGTGATACAAGATCCCTGCATTGAGACGCAAATGTTTATCCAATGTGGGGATCGAACTCTGTCTTTTGTGTGAAAAGTGAGGACCCTTACCGTTACACCATAGACGCCTGTTGAACAGTGGCTTGTGGGTTAGGGTTAGGATAGTCTACCTGGTAGCGTCATAAATTAAAACAGATTTTGGTTTGGTTAACAGTTTTACGTCCCCCGCAACACTGAAGGTCATTTTAGAGTAGAGACAGGCTACTTCGACCCTGCCTGTCAGGGCCAACCCGGGACAGAGAGAGAAAATCCCAGCAGAAAAAATAACCAGATCGTCCGCGCTCGGGTTCGAACTCGTGTCTTCCGCGTGGCTGGCGAAGAGCCTAACTATAAATTACACGACAGCACTGGTAACTTTGTTTTAGTTTTACACTCCTTGTCACACTGAAAGGTTATTTTAATCATAGAGATGAACTACTTTGACCCTGCCTGTCAGGGCTAATCCATGCTATGAGGGTCACAAGATCCCTGCAGAGAGATGGTTGGTTACCAGTTTTACGCCCCCTGCAACAATGTAAGGTCATTTAAGAGACATGCTACTTCGACCCCACCTGTCTGGGTCTACCCGGGCTGAGAGGGAAAAAATTCAAGCTGAGAAAAACCCAAATCGTCTGCCCACAGGGTCAAACTCGTGTTTTCCACATGACCGGCGAAGAGCCTAACCATTACACCACATGTAAAAGAAGACCATGATTTGAATCCTGCAAAGGCATCCTTGACCTGTCTTTGAGAGGGATATCATTTTATGTAGACAGAACTAGAAAAATGCAATTTGGGAGACTATAGCAACTGGTCGTTTGAGCAGGTTCAACTGTGCATGTATTCCTGAAAACTTGATATTAAAAATCATATCAAATGCAGTATCTTCAATGACCTTGCATTGTTGCAAAGGGCCCAAAGATGGATCCAAATCGCGGTCTCACTGATACTCTCAGGGGTATTCTCTCACATACCATGTACAGTAGGCTACATGACCTGATGAACTTTCGAGCTAGAGTTGACAAAGTAACTTGTTTTGTCGAGGTTTTACAGTGTCGTAGGCTATATCATCATGACCTGATGAACTTTCGAGCAAGAGTTGACAAAGTAACTTGTTTTGTAGAGGTTTTACAGTGTCGTAGGCTACATCATCATGACCTGATGAACTTTCAAGCAAGAGTTGACAAAGTAACTTGTTTTGTAGAGGTTTTACAGTGTCATAGGCTGCACCATCATGACCTGATGAACTTTCAAGCAAGAGTTGACAAAGTATCTTTGTTTTGTAGATGTTTTACAGCCATAGACTACATCATTATGATTGGTTTGATTTGGTTTTGGCTTAACGTCCCTTTGAATACTGTAAGGTCATTTAAGGGATGGGCTACTTCGACCCTACCTGTCAGGGCCAACCTGGGCTGAGCAACCCCAGCAGAAAAACGGCGATATATACTCGATCAAACAAAGTGCCCCACACGGGCCTCAACTCACGTCCTCTGCATGACAGGACTGATAGGCGAAGCACCTAACCATTACACCACTGACGCCAGTCTTCATCATGACCTGATGAACTTTCAAGCAAGAGTAGACAAAGTAACTTTGTTTTGTAGAGGCTTTACAGCACCATCGATTCTGTAACTTAAGCACCAGTAAATAAAAGATTAGGACTACAGAAACACTACGACCATAATGGAAGTTCAAGATTCAAACAATACCCTCTATATGTACCAGCACTGTGGTGTAATGGTTAGGCTCTTCACCTGTCAATGTCATGCGGAAGACCCAAGTTCGATCCCGGTCATGGACAATCTGGGCTTTTTCCCTTTCCTGACAGGGAGGGTCGAAGTAGCCCGTCTCTTAATGACCTTACAGTTACAGTACAGTATTGCAGGGGGTGTAAAATTGGTATTAAAAAAAAAACTATCAACAAGTACATGTACCCCATAGCGGTTTCAACAACAATAACAAGACATAAATCATTGCAAATTGAAACACATCAACTCAAGTGTTGGCTTTTTCTCTTTTATTTAAAGGATGGAGGAGGAATTCGGGGGAATTTTCTTTCATATTCTAATGAACTCAGCTTGAAACCAACATCTGTTGCTCCATTTACACTAAAATACTTTACTTGGAAAAGTAACAGAAATAACACTGATAACACCTGAAGACAACCATCTGGTAGTTCAACCATCTATGAATAGTAGATACATGTACTATTAGTAGCATCTTATAGGTATGCTGTTTTTCTGCTATGGCTTCAACTGTAAATACAAAAAATCAACTGTTGTCATTTCAGTTTTCTTTGATGTAAACCAAAAAAATATTCATCCAAGGGCAGGATCTTTTTACAGACCTAAAGGAGTTGCCACATGTTTCAAGAATAATTACTAAAGTTATAAGTTAAAAAATTACAGTATATGTTTTTCTAACAACCTATAGCTCCTTTTGGATGCTTTATATTGAGAACAGAAGTAAGTTACTTAAGTCTTCAAATGCCTTCACAAAATGAAAAGCAACCTCACAGTGAGGAATGTTTGGTGGAATTTTCAGACTTCAAAGATATTTTCAGATCTAGATAGAAAAAAGAAGCATTATTGAAAGATTGATCAATGTTATTTCTGACAAACATCCAAGTTACAGTCAACAAAATGGCAACACACTATCAACCCACACTAATATTAAGATTCATTTATTTGTCTCTGATGGTGAAATTGCTAACAAAAACATTTTAATTGACCTTGCTCAGTGTCTTGTGATTCTACCTGAGAACTAACCCAAGGGGGACATTTACCTTACACTATTGTTGCTCCAGTCATAAACTAATTACAAAAAAGAAACCCTTTGGACTCGAGACTATTATCAACTTCGTTTTCTAAAAGAGCAGTCTGGTTTAGGGTACCCTCAGAGAAAAGGTAGACTTTATTGGACATGATGGATGAATGAATGAATAAATGAGATGTGTTTGTGTATGCTGTGAGTGGACGTTTTGATGAGAAGATGAATAAATGGAAGAATGAATGAGTTTGTGTATGTCTGTTTGTGTGTTTGTTTGAATCTGATTCCTGTGCATGCTAGCTCATGCTATGTGGATTTCTACATTTCTGCAATGGTCTGTTGATCATGTGAACTGGAATTGAGATGAAAAACAGAATAGGCTGCATGGCCATTTACTTATATAGAGATTAAGTTTACCACAGATAAAGAGGGTAGACATGAAGAGGGAAATTGGAGATGTAGCATAGGCACCTGACAAAGAGCAAAATGCTACAAACCTACTTCCTACCCATGCCAACCCCCTTTAAAAAGAAGAAAATCGTATGGGCCTATCATGTCTTCATCCCATGCATGGCCTGACTTTTTTCCAGTAAAAGGCACATAGAACTTAAGACTGCAAAGATATGAGAGGAGGAAGCCATTGATTGACACAAACAGAGGGTAAAAATTAATCACAACAAAAAGAAGACAGAAGACAAGGTCACATATGAGTGGTGCGCTGCCTAGGTGCCTGCATCAGCTTGTTCTTCACATTCACATCATCATTGCCTATCTCACCCCGGCCGAGGGTATAGGCCACAAACACTTTCCACTTTTCTCTAACCTGGACTAGCTTTTTAACATTATCCCATGACTTTCCACTTCTCAGTACATTATCTCTGACTCTTCTCCAAATTCCATGTGGCCCCCTGTTCTCTTACCCTGTGGATTCCAATCCAACACTTACTTTGTTATGCGGTTCTTCACATGACATGCTATTAACCTAGGCAATCTCATTCGCCTGCACCTTCCAGAAACACTATTCCCTTCTGACTGACTCTCCAAATCTAATCATCTAAGACAGATTGCGCTAAAAAAAAAAAAAACTGTCATTACAGAGTGTGTTGGATGTTTTGAGATGATCATTTTTGCATTATTGCCTTTTCTGGTGTCCTTTCGATAAATTTTCAGAGTAACTTCCCCAAATCTACAAACTCTACCGAAACTCGCCAATATTATCCTCACCCTAAAAAAGAACTGATATCTTTGGTTGAGCCCCAGAACACAATTGCCACCTCTGCAAACCACCTAGTGCGCAGGCTACTGATCTACAACTATCTTCGCTACCACTCTATCTTTAAGCCGCGAGACACCCAGATGTGACCAAACCAATACAAAACTTAATTGTGACTAAACTTCTCTATTGTGAAAGACTGGGTAAAACACAAAGTACCGGTAAGTATCAAATAAGTGTAAAAAAAAAAATTAAAAAAAAACTTCTTAATAGGACCAACAGTAACGAAACTAGTGAAGAGGAAGGAGGATGAGAGGAACTACTTAGAAAAAAAGACCCCAGCAATTTTCTCAAGCAATTAATTTTCTCAGAACAATATATTTCTAAAACCTCAAAAAGTAATCTCAAATAGGTCTCGCACTTGAAATAATCCCGGAGTCAAATTGACCCCATACCTGCAGAAACAGCAGCAAAAAACTACCTAGAATCCTGACCGTAAGTGAACAGACAAGTCTCAGTAAGTAACTGAAACACTAGAGAAGAAACCCGAGGACTTGCATCAAGTTGTCTACACACAGACATGATGAACCATGCCTGATGTATTTTTCCTTAAATCACATTCAAGTTTACTGGACTACATCTACTTAAAATCTGGCGCATACCTAATGCTGGGAAAAACACGATACAGATAGCCCCAGTTCATCTTCGCTATGGCATAAAGTAACAAATCATGATCCTGCTCATAAAAACAAAAAAATAATAACAAAACAAAAAAATAACCCTGCTCAGTAAAGAAAAAAACAAACTACGAACAAAATCAAACACTATATAAAAAAAATAAATAAAAAGATTCAAGCAACAATAAAAACAAGCATAGAAAATCAGTGGGGTGGGGTGGGGGACGACTTATACCTGAATTGTTAATGCTAATCAATGGCTCCAAGCAAAGACATTTCTGTAAACTGAGATGGAAGTTCTATCTATCTGACTGGTGAACAGAAGTTGAAAAAAAAGACAGAGAGAGATTTGATTCATAATCATCCACGTGACTCCATCCATAAATACTTATCACAGTTTGCATTAATATCCACTGCAGTGCTCAGGAAAAGTGTAGTTTGGAAAAAGAAATTCACAGCTTATTCAAAACTTTTCCTCAGAACTAGGAATTATTATCAAGTAATGATATAAACAAACTATGGTTGAATCTGACCAATAGGCAAGAGATAAATGAGTGAAACAGTCTTCAAAGAGGGCAGAATAGTTATGTTCCAAGTACAGTTGATCAATACGTTTAATTTTTTTACTGCATGAAGTTTGGTCTTCTGTGCAAAAAGCAGTGCCTGTAAGTGAAAAATTCTCCTAACTATGACTATGATCCTGAGCACAACAAGTGATAAAGACAAACTTCGCTTTTCAATAGTCTCTGATGATATTATAGCTCCTTACTTTCATTTTTAACGGGAGAATGACAAGTAAAAAATGATGATGACAACATTCCCCTCAACACGCACAAGACTGTCGCCTCTGGCTCACTCTGAAAAAACAAACTTCTCATTCTCCACACAGGCACACTCCCATTATGTGACAAAACCAAACACAACTTTGTCACCTAATCACAACACCATTCATAAATAAACTATCATCAATAGACAATATTAAAATGAGAGCACTACAGATGAGTGAGGACCCCACATGTAAGGAATTCGCAATATGTGGTCCTCAATTATTTGTAGACCCTTTAGACATTCGTTCAAAACTACTTTCATCTCTAATTCATTCAAACGAGAATACATGCATCAAGATTCTTATAACAGCCCACAGCACAAACAATATAGACCACATGTTACTACTAGAATCGCAGCCAACAATTTGATCCACACTCTGATAGGCTCAATAATACTTTATGTTTCTATGGGTCAAGATGCTAGCTTTGCTATTCGAATCACTCAAGAGAGCATTTTAAGTCCTTTCGCACGAGGCAAAGCTTTGACAAGCAGCTTAAAGAATTTTGTATAAAGACAAGTCACGAAGGTCTGCCCCTCACATTTAAATAATGAGCTTGTTTCTATGGCGGGTTCATCATTATCTTCCACAACTTGATCCCACTGTTTTCATTATCTGTAAGAACCAACTGGGCAAACTTTCAGAGAGGCAACCAATTCTTACTGTTTGAAAATAAAATAAGGCTATCATCGCTGTCAGCTAAAAACAACCTGTAGCTATATTGGACATAATACAGTTACACATTGTTTTCACTGACACCGAGAAAAGCCACAGACAGCATCTTCATTTCAAGATACCCAAAAACAGACAAAACCAACACTTTAAATTTTTTTCCAAGTGGACCTCAAAATGAAGATGATGGCAACTTACTCCAAAATTATTGTGAAAGTGATTTCAAGCACATAAATTCCTGAAGTTCACGTAAGAAATATGTCTGGTCTAGTTTTCGTGTGCTTAGCACAGGGTGTATTTTCAGCCCATGTGCTTGTGCATAGTCATATTACTAACCGTGGCCCTTTTCTCTCTTTTTTTAACTACCTCACAGGATTAGATCTATCATAATTTGTTCTACACCAGAATTACCTTATGTTGAAACAACAATTTTTTTGTGTGCAAAATTCATTTTTAAAAAGGGAACATTCACATTTTAAAATTCAACTAGAAGAACCGCAACAAGAAATGAAAATTAGGAGCATGTCCTCAAGAAAGTGATAGTGAGAGTCCTGGATTTAATCCTTTCATCAGAGAAGTTGGTCGAAAACAAGAAAGATGGAAAAGGGTAGACTTTCATAATTGAATGCTTGTAGTGAGGAAATTTTAAGTGCACTTTTGTCTAGCTAAGTGCCTGGCTCTGTGGTCCGCCCGATGCCAACATGTAATGTAACCGGATGGGGCATTTGAAGTCCTTTACATCATAAAATAGAGTAAGTTCAACCATCATTCTCATATTGAAATCTTAATCAGTGTGTATCTGATCTGAACAGAGCCACATTTCAATATTGTATTATTATGTCTCTAAGGGAACAAACAAGTGCAAAAATATTCCACATATGACATGACTTGTGTGGCCACAAGGTGGAAATTTCTCCACACTTGATAAATAAGCTGCACACGTCAAATCAACTTGTCCCTGTAAACAAAAACTGACACTTCCCCAACCTCACACACACACAAACAAAAACCCCCCACCCAAAACAACCACATTCTGTGGAGCACATATCCCTCACTTACATACTTCCCGTTCTTCACTTCATACACACAAAGTATCAAATCATATCAACCGGATTATAGCCCTTCTGGAAAGCCATTTTCACTCGATTGCCCTTCAAAAGAGCTGTGTAAACGTACCCTCTCTTGCACTCACAGGTATTATCCACTGTACAAGAATAAAACCAATATTATAAGTTTTCCAACCTTCATGCTTCTTCCATCACAGAAGTCCAGTCACTGAGAAAAACAGTCCATGTAGTAGCACACATCTCATGTCCGTTGCTGTTGGGCAAAGCTTTCGATTGCCTCCATGGAAATACTGGCTTCACCCAAACCTTTGTCACAACAGCTTTTTTGTATACCTCCGACATTTATATTGAATCAATGCATTGCAATCTCCACTGTACTGTCACCTTCCATTCCATTCACTGCCTCTCTGCGTGCCTGCATGGACACTCAGCTCACAGCTGCACACGGTGTCTTTTTTTATACATTTGATCAATTCTAATTAGAAATAGCTCAGAGATAGAGATAGAAAAGCCTGTTTTTCTTTGCCAATTAATCAACAAAATCTATAGCTTTTATAACAAAGAAAGCTATATATTGACATGGCTTTCTTCACAACACCACCAATTTGCTAAAAGAGCACTAGATTGTTACAAGCAGTCATAAGGTTCATAAAGGCAGACTGAAACCAAAAGTCATTTAGAAAGCACTACAATCCATAATTATGTCAATACTGGGGATCAAAATCAATTGAGGTGCTTTCTATACCAGTTCGTTGTTGTAAGAAAAAGGAATTTGTTGTTAAGAGTGAATTCCAATTAGAATTTATCAATATAAAACAAGACACCCTGTACTTCTGCACAGTATGGAAAGTATATGGCCATGAGGGCAGGCATGCGCACACAATTCATTTAACCATTACACAACTCACAGAAAAATCAACCGTACATAGTATATCACTCATACTTTGATGTTTTCAACAATATAATCATATCATAGGCCCTACTTGCATAAGTTTTCATTAAACTTTACAAAGAATTTAAATAGGGACAGACTAGAATAAAAATGTCCCATCACTGAACATTCAAAAACTCTTTCATACTTTGCTGCTATGTTTAAAAAAAGAGAGGGGAACAATACTCAAGGTCACACTTTTACACCAGAACATGCTTGCAGCACGAGATTTACTGCAGACACCTCACACAGCCAAGTCCCATGTAAGACATAGCAGCAATGAACCTCGACAAAAGGCATAAAATTATTCAGGCAGAGGCACAAACGCCCCGCATTTTGTTTAGGTTTTTTTCTCTGGTTCTGCTTACTGGCAAATTATTTCCTTTCACTCAATCAATTGCCCTCACACACTGGGACCTCATACTTCCAAAAAATAGACAAGACCAAAAAAAAAAAATTGCATGTGCACCAACCTCACTATCTGTAGAAGCATTGGAAGTCTGTTTTGTGTGTGAGTGAGCATGTGCTTGTACCCATACATAGAAGACATGGGTATCATATTAAAACCTCCATCACAATTGGACGTGCAGTCTCCTATGACTTCCTCCCCTATCGCATGAAAAATGTGAAAACATGCAGATCACCGAGGGAAGCCAATGAATGTGTGTGTCACAATCTCATTTTAGTTTTATTATCATTTTAGAGTGGTCTTCTCCATTTTACAAGTTCAGCTTTGAACCACTGCTACAGTTATCTCACTGGGAAAATTCCTGTTACTTCAGTGTGTGAGCTTACACTTTACATATCTGCAAATCTACACACAGTTCAGGTCACGATGCTCACAAGGCAACAATTTGACACCAGCTTAAAAAGCTCCACTTTTTCTTCCAGCCCAAACTACAAATTTGAAGGCCACAAATCTGTATGAAACTGTGAACTTTGAGTCAGGAGGTAGGCAACAACTTATGATAGCCCTCAGAACCCAAGCTGTAAAGCGTTAAGATCAGTGTGCTGACATATCACAAGCACAGCATCCATACACACACGTGTCTCGTGGCAGAGTGAGGGGCAAATGGCAAAACCAGTCAAAACTTTCTTTACACACACCGAGATGCAAGTATTGATTGAGGAAAATTTGCCAGGCACACTGGACGACACTTCTCATGAATCCTGGAACAACACACAGCAATCCTCAGAAAAAAATTGAATTCACACTTGTGCTGGCTCTCCCACACACTTCTAGACAATGAACAACGTTAAAATTTTTTAGATAAAAATTCCTCCCGAGGACAGAATCAGTAGTCTTTGAGCCACTCCATAGGCTGATTCTCCGACGCAGCACCAGTACAACAGCAAGTATAATACGCTCGTCAAATCATCCTCCGCTCCATTTTCATTCTACTAATACCCTGGAGAGAAATCATGGAAGTGAGATTAGAAAAAAGCATGGCTCATCAAGTACAATATACTCAAAGGGATTTTTTTTGGTTTTTGTTTAGGCTTAACCTCCTTGTAAGGTCATTTAAGGGATGGGCTACTTCCACCCTGCCTGTCAGGGCCAACCTGGGCTGAGAGGGACATTGTCCCAGCAGAAAAACAGAGATGTGCCTTATCAAACAAACTGCCCCATGCCGGCCTCGAACTCACATCCTATAACCATTACACCACAGACGCCAGTCCTCGGGAGCACCCAACTGCCATCTATGCAATTACCAATAGACATCTCCTCAACAAATAAACTGAAACACATAAAAATATCTGCAGTAGCCATCCATAGCCTATCAAAGTGATAACCTTCAATCATTTTTCTATATGCTGTGCTGCAGCCCATCTCTTAGCTGCTTGTAACTTCTAATAGTAAAGCAAAAAAGTCATGACCTGCATGTACAAGTAATGATGATTCTGAGAACCGGAGCTATTTCTCAGCCAGCAGACAGAACAGGCCACACTCTTGCCGATGAAGCAAAAGAAAATCAGATGCCGTTACTGGACTGTGAGGATTTTCGCCTTTGTAAAGAGGGAGGGAAGGGGGGGGGGGGCTTTGAAATCTGTTATGAAATCTTTCAGTACTGAATAGAGGTTGGTTCCGTTGCAGCATGTTTAATTGTACTAAACATTATATTTATAGACAAGAAAACCCTGCTCTGCAATTAAACAACAAATCTCACCTTCCACTTCTAAGGCAGAGTAAACATTATTGTTGGTGCTGAAACTGCTGTGGCACTGCAATAGAAAAAATAGTTTATTTCAGTTCAGAAGAACGTAAGACAAACATCAAAACCAAGGATTTACTATTTTAGGATGTAACAAAGTAGTTTAAAAGGGGAGGTGAAAATTTTGTCACAAAAGCAACCAATCTACAGAATAATCAGCTGTTATATCAAATATGAGCTACAATTCATAAGAATATATTTCTTTTGTTTACAAACATTGTAACATAAAGCAAAACCCAGAAAGGAAATTTCTAAAAAAAAATAAGACTTATAGAGGCTGTCCAGTACAGTAACATAAAAGCAAGTTGACACTCACTCCATTGAAAGATTATCTTTTAAAAATGAAGCTCTTTTTTCCCCTATCATTCATCGTATTATGGTGTGCGCAAATTAAATCAGTGCAAGAGTAGCCAGCTATGGTTTTTATGTGACAATGTCGCGAAATATTTCAAGTTGCACTAGCCTATATTGTGAAAGTGGCAAGTTATCAAGCACCCATCACACAAAATTCACCAGGCAGAAAAAGCCTTCAAAGTACCCAGTGCAAAAAATCACCCTTTCACTTTTGGTTCTAATGACATTTGAGCATGGCTACTGCATTTCCTTTCTTGCCTGCTTAATCCATTAAGGAATGAAAGACAGTTGTTAACCCACTCCCTCCATATCAAGTATGAGTTTTAAAAAATTTGAAAGGCCTTTGTGCATGACAGAACTGAGACGTACGAAGGCAGCCTTCTAGGCTAAAACAGCCAAAGAAGCTGGTGCCTCTATAAACAACTAACTTCAAACTAACAAAGGCAGCCATCACGTTTTGAATATGTTTTCTCGCAGTGCTTACTGTCTAGATTCTATTTCCTTATGAAGTCAATCTAATGTAGACCATTATGCAAAAATGGCATAGACTATAATAATAAAGCTCCTTTTTTCTGGTGATGGTGCAAAATGAATATAATAACATGAGAAAACGAGATATATATTTTTAACGCACTGCTGATGGCCAAGAAAAATATTGAAATAATAGCAACATATCATACAAAACGATAGATTTTCTAAACTGAATTATTGTTGAACTTGGTCCTTTATTGTATTGAGCAAATTAATCAACTATGACTTTCATGTGCTCTTCCTAAATTTCTGAGGCTTTCTGAAGTCCTCCCATCTTTCAAATCTTGTTCGAAGCACTTCATATACAGTAGTCTACGCCTAAGGTTCCGGTGCTTGGGAGCAATGAAACCGCGGGATCCTAGGCAAACGGGAACCTAGCCAAACCATCAAGATGGACCATTTCACACCTTAGGGTGATCCCGTCAGGGCAGAAGTTTAAGCCTACCCACCTCCTCATTGAGATTAACAACAGAGACTTAATTTTCACAAGAGTGGATGACTAGACTAGATACATCAAGGACAGTTATGTGAACAGTGATAGCATGTGACCCTGGTTTCTGCTAAGTAAAAATATTTCCTGAAATGCAGGACCTTAGGCAACTCAGTCCTTTCAAAGCGGGACCTTAGGGATGACTTTTACTTAGTAAAAATTCTGTTTTCTTAAAACTGTGGGACCTTATGCAAACCGTGACCAAAAGCAGTGGGATCTTAGGCGTAGACTACTGTACATCATCTTCATTTCACATACTTGAGTAAATCTACTCTGGCCCATTTTCCCTTTGTTATCAGACATTTGATGATTTCCTACCACCATACTTTTAGAGAATGGTTTATATTTGTATTAACATCAGATAGATGCAAACAAGAGCATACAGCAATGCAAATAAAAAATAAATTCAACAAATTTGTTCCAGAACAAGGGGAGGAAACAACAGACAAGTCCTTCCCCAAAACAAACAAAAAAGGGGTAGGAGTGAAATCCAATAAAAAAAAAAAAGACAATATGAATATAAAATTGCAATTTAAAAAAGAAAAGCATAACCCAGTAACTGTGGAACGCAAGAATGTTTTTCACCTTCTAGCATCTCTCTGTACATAAACTTGAGGCATTGAACCTACATGTAAAAGATGGATGGATATCTTTATCTACCCACAAAGGGACAATAAATCAATTAGTCTTGCATTCAGTCCGAATGAGTCGTAAGTCACAGATCCTTAAGCGGAGAAAAGGCCCTTGAAAGTCAATCCGGGTTTCAAAAGTGAATTTTTCATAATGAAGTATCCAAGACTATTTAGACCTGATAATTTTTTTATAACATATATAGAGAGAGTTCGTTTTTTTTATTTTATAGACACACCAGCTTCTTTGGCTGTTTTAGCCTTTGATTAGACACATGGGGAAATTTGGCCATTTTCTGCCTTAAAGTTTATACAAATGTTTGCTATGTGACAATTGCCAAAAACACATTGTCCAACTATAAAGTCATTTTCTCCCCTTTTTGTTCACACTTGGGCGCGACATAAAGCAATCGCGTCAGCGACAAAAAAAGGAAGTAGGAAGATAATTTTTTCACCATATAAAAGGTAAAGAAACAGCCTTTCGAGTGATACCAAAATCCGACTTGCGACTCATTTGAATTGGATGCACGACACTTACAACAAACTGCACCTATAGATGGTGCACCAAAACCTGCTTATAATACCAGTAGATGTTTACCATTCTAACATGGGCTTAACAGGCAGATTTAAGTCATTACTGTTCCAGCAGACAAAACGCACAGCTGAGATTCAACACTGCAACCGTACAATAACCAAACTGGCAGTTACACAAGAAAACAAACTCCTCGGATCACTCATGCTTGACCTTAAACTCTCTGGTTCATTGAGAAATACAAATCGAACGTGAGGATGGAAAAAGTATGCTGAAAACATTCTTAAATAAATTTTCACACCCTTGCATGCCAATGCTCTTTATCGATCTCAAAGCAGTTATATGTGCTGAGTGTGGGAGCCCATGGTATTATTAACACGACTGCACGGCTCAGTATTCAAATAACTACTCTGTGCTCCATGTAAAAAAATAGCTACTGTTTAGAAAAAATGTTTAAATATCGAGCATTATGAAAATAATCTTTCCTTTATATAGCATACTATGCATCTGCTTGGAAAGGGAAGGAATAAAGAAATCCCACTAAGGAACTAAATGAGATAGGGCGCCTCTTGTGGAAAGAAAAAGTAGGATAATACTTCTTAATAAGACTGACATTTGTCTTGGGACTTTACCTGGCATAAACATTCCAGGAGGAGTGCCTGAAACTTGTGGATGCATACCAGCGGGCATTCCTTGCATACCAGCGTGAATCAAATGTGGTGCGCCCTGAGCATGATTGTGGGCTGGATTGGGGGGCATCTGTGGTGGGCCTGAGGACGACATAAAAACTGTTAGTCCCTTTATCCCCTCACAATATAGTCCAACCTGACAAAACGGAAACCCCTCTTAAAGGAATCTTCCCGCTCCCCCTATGTAAATTTGTATAAAATCACCTGCATAAAACAGAAACCTGTCCAACATGGAAAAGGAAACCATTTTCTTTTCCCTCAAAGAGTTTTTACCTCTCCAAGACGGAAAGTGCGTTGCCAGTTCATCCCTGATCCGAATCAAAACTCCCCAAAAGTTTGTTTCTACCGGCTCAGATCTTTACCCCAACCGCTAGGCAAGGAAGAGAATAGCACGAGTGTAATTTGATAGGGTGGAGAGGGTGGGGCACCATGAGCCTTGTAGATGGTTACTATGGTATGTGTGAGATCTGACCGCAGCTTGTCTTCAAGGTTCCAAGTGGCACACCATCCTGGACATTTCCCTGCCTCCCTAAAAATATTCAGTTGAAATGTGTTGAAACCTGAGAAGTGATGTTCCCAAAATTACTATTAAATAATGGGACCCCCCCCCCCCCCCCGAAAAGATTAAATCCTTAGTCAGACAGTAGTCCATTTACAGCTGATACAGAATCTTATTATTTGAAGAATGAACACACACACACACAAAAACCAGCCTGCTTTGACCAACTCTTTTACCAATATAAAAACATAATAATTTTGTTAATAAATGGGGAAAAACGGAGAAGAAAATGTGGATGAAACATTATTACTAGTAAGGAGTCCGTTATTTATAGAGGCACCAGCCTCACCTGTTTTAGCCTCTTCTTGTATTTTACTTAAGCACTCAAGCATTACAAATTTTCACATCCTTGTATGCGAACATTGATCTTCATGCATTAAAAAACAACTATTGGCTACAAACTATGTACAGTACCTTGCATAATGTTATGCTGGGCTTGGAACTGAATTCCTTGGGCAGTGTAAGGCTGAGTAGCATGCTGCTGCATGGGCGGATGACCTTGAGGTCCTGGTTGTGGCATGACCACGTACTGGGCCTGTGGACCAGGACCCTGGTTGCTGTTCTGGGAGGTCTGGGGCTGGGGGGCGTGGGCGAAAGTGTACTGCGCCCCACTGACAGTGGGGTACGAGTATTGCGGCGCCGACATGTTCATAGGGTAGCTGATGCTGCCCACCGGGTGACCCACCGACGCGATGCTCTGCTGGCTGGCCATGGAGGTGCGCGGCAAGGTCTGGATGTTGTGCTGCAGGGCGTTCATCTGCGGGTAGTGTGCGGGCTGAGGTGTGGCCGACTGTGGGGGGCCCTGTGACATGTGGTGGGGGAGAACCTGAGCATTGTGCTGCTGTACCGGTGACGGGGCAGGGTTTGGGGCATGCACTGTCTGAGGCTGTGTGGAGTTGGGGTGGGGATGGGGCTGAGCGTGGGCGGGCTGAGGGTGTGGCGGTAAATGAGCTGGCATGGCACCCAAGACAGGCTGTTGTGCTGGCACTGGTTGGATGGGGGGAAACAAAGAGACATGATTAGTTCAAGTACATTTGGTTTGGTTTTGGCTTACCATCCCTTGCAACACTGTAAGGTCATTTAAGGGACAGGCCGAGGAGGACATTGTCCCAGCAGTAAAACGGAAATATACTCGATCAAACAAATTGCCCCACGCGAGCCTCAAACACATCCACTCTGCGCGATAGGCAAAGCGCCTAACCATTACACCACAGGCGCCGGTAGTTCAAGTAAGGAGATGTGCACTGTGCATCCTTTAAAAAATAGTGATTTGAATAATCATGACTGTTATTCATTTTAGCACTCATACAAACATGTGGGCGAAAATTACCACTGACTTATACAGGAAAGCTTCTCTATCCCCTTCTATCCTTTCAGGCGGTTGGGGAGAAGCCCCAGTCAATGACTCTAAAAATAGAGAGCAGACATCCACTTAATGCTTTATAAACAAAGGCCAGTTTTAATGTATGTGTCAATAGCCGTAACAGTGAACTTGGAATGGGCATTGTTGCTCATTCTGCATGTTGAGTATCTAAAAAAAATTCATGCGACTCTGAAGCCACTAACAACAACCAATACTTAACATTAAAACTCAGGTGTAACAAGTAAGTATACTTACTGAAGACATGCTGAGGTTGATTCTGAGAGCCACCCTGGTCCAAATTACCGTGCTGACCACTCTGGCCCATTAAAGTGTTTGGAGCCACCATTCTTTGAGGGTTAGTCACATTTATTACCTGCGGAATAAAGCAGTTAAATTTTCAGAAACCGAAGAATTTCTGTACCTACTGTACGTCTTTACATCAATACCTAAAAAATTGGTCTTGTGTCCCAGGTTCCCCCAATGACCTAATGGAGATTTTTCTTCAAGTTGTTGCTAATGGGTGCATCTTTTCCAGGTTAACTTAAGGGAAACATCACCTTTCCTAAACAAAATTACACCACAATAGTTTTGGGTAAAAAGCCTCTGAATTATAATAGGCATTGCATTTTTTTAAAGACAAAAGTTTTTGGTGTGGTTACCAGTTTTACGTCCCCTGCAATACTGTAAGGTCTTTTAAGAGATGGGGTACTTTGACCCTGCCTGTCAGGGCCAACCCGAGCTGAGGGGAAAAAAATCCTAGATCAACCATGAATACGGGTTTTCTGTATGACAGACGAAGAGCCTATAACCATTACATCACAGAGCTGGTGACAAGGGTTTGGAGTGTAGTAAAAAAAAAAAAGCATAATATTAATTCCACAATTAAAACTTAAAATGGCAGCTTGTACTGCATGCTTCTCAGGAAGTTGATGTTTCTGAATAACTTGGTCTTCTGGGGTAATAATTGATTGTAAAGGACATAGAGCCTTCTTTCAAGCGGGGATATGCGCTATATAAATGCAGTCATAATTATCATTATTACCTGATAGCTTGTATGCTGGCCTGGCAGGGGCTGTAAGATAAGTGGCTGCGTGGCCATCAAGGGCTGACCGGTCACTTGGTGCGCCAGAGGGTCGTTGACCACTGATACTGTAGCTGTCGACACAAAGCGTACATGCCATTAGTCATTTTCACCTCAAAGTCTAACCCAATTCAGAGCCAGAATAAGGGAATAAGCATACATCAAGGTTGCTGGGGAGATTTCGGTGGAACAATTTTTTTTTTAATTTTAAAAAGCTTAATACTTGTCACAAGCATGCTGCATTTCTAATCTGGAATCAATCCCTACTTTACCTGAATCAAAACCTATATTGTCTCGAGGGAGAGAGGAAAAATAAAAGAGCCTAAATTTTTATGTGGAATAAAGGTTGCCCTTCCTTAACATACAGTACTATTGGAGCAGCATTTGCATGATTAAATTTCAAAGTGGAACAAAGTTTGCTCGTCCTTAATAAGTCATGCTATTGGGACAGCACTTGCATGAATTCACACTTTCAAAATTGTGATGAAGGGTAGTAGTACAGTAGAGAGCGCCGATAATCCAACAAATTCGCTATCAGACACATTCAGCAGGAACCGAATACAGTATTCCTTTCTTGTTCTGAAGTTTAAGGAAGAAGACAATATTCCTTTCTTGTTCTGGAGTTCAGGCTAGACTCTATGGTGTAGCAGTAATCGATGAAACATTACATGAAAATGAACAGCATCATACTTTGCAGACCAGGTGTTCCAAGAACCAAGAAATGTTGTAAAGATGAACCCCACATTGTGACGTTACATCTTCTTTATGAAGAGATGGCAACCATCCACTTCCAATGTAACCTATGTGTCTAGCAAAATGATACATTTTCGTGTAACCGATATCAGTGCTGTCATAGAATCCAATTGTATTTTGTAGCCATAAGTGATGATGCATAAGAATGGTGGCTTGATTCCATACACAGTACACTGCAACTCACATTTTGGTAATGATGGCATTTTGACTGATTTTATTTCAAGGGTTTGACAATTGACTGTGTATCATTGTATTGCATTGATAACTGTTAAACCATAACATCCTTCACCACTCCTCTTTCAATTAGTTGAGACCATATAAACTTGTCTTGATCTAGCTATCAACCTTATTGTTTTTATATTCGGGGGATAATACTAGTCTCCTTTTCTTGTTTTTGAGCTTGGACTTGACTTTTTGTCGAAACCGTTATCAGTGCAACAATCCTCGGAGGTTTTCTTCTAAACTGGGTAACTGGAAGTCTAATTTGCATGTTTCTATGATTGACAACCTTTAATTAGAATCAGATTTTACAACTGCAGTACCTATTCTAAATTTCCATCCCTATGTTCCCTTTCCGAGGGTGAGCTTTCTGGAATTGCTCATATGCGCCGAGTGACTAAAAAGTGTTAAAATGAAGGGGTCACCATACTACCAGACACGCTTCTAAAAAAATCATACCTTTCTTCCTTGGCATGGGCATGAGTGCTGGCACGTTTGTAGATATACCAAGAGGCATGTAGCTAGCCTGGTAGACATTGGAATATGCAGGCACCTGAGACATGTAATGTGGAGAGACTCTGGGCTGGGGCGATGGAGACTGGGCCTCAACTGGCGTACCTGCTGTGGCCATAGGTTTCTGTTGAGAGTAATCAAGAAAACATGTTCATAGAACAAAGGGTCTAAATTTCTTAAAAATCACAAATCCATTCACACGTGCAAAAGAGGCACATTAAACCTATGGCACTAGTAAATAAGGATTAATACACCTGTCCTTTACTCGATAAAAATAGTAACAACACCTAAATTCACTGCAATAAAAATAACTCTTGGCTTTTCTAGCATAAAATTGAGTAAGGGATAAACTATTGCGCAAAGGCACAAATATCAGTCATACATTACTTAGCAATGCCAAATTGCTGCGCTGCGTGTGTCCAAAAAGTGGCCGCTGCGCGCTATGCCTACGCCGCCTCATTGTGCGTACACATTGTGTGGTACCCTCTTCGCTTCAACTGATGATAGTAATGCTATTTTTATTCCAATGACGTTGA
>JAUKPP010291998.1:0-10143 GCA_032273245.1 Phyllaplysia taylori
AAGTATCAAGACAGAAATTGTTACCCCAAATTTCCTGTAAAAAGGACAAATAAAGATTATCTTATCTTATCTTATAATCTAGTATTAAAATATGTATTCCTACGCATTCTTAGGTGGACAAGAAATGGAGCAACCAAGATACTACTACCATACTAGACTAGAACTAGAATTATAAAATTCTTGACTAGTCTTGTTAACAATAAATACATGAGGCGTGAGGATTAAAATTAATACGAAAAGTCGGAATAGTCTTGTGCACAAGAGAGCGACGTGAGTTTAAGCTGTTGAAATTTCGATGGCAACAATGGGATCATGTTGCATTCGAAGAAAACGATAATAAAAGCAATGTATTTTTAAAAAGTGACTATTTCTTATCCAACCTGTTGCTTTGCCCCCAAGAAAACACAAACAAACAGGGGCGCAAGAAGTTCGGGGGCAGTTCCAAGCTGTTGCCAAGTAGCAACCTGGCTACAAATATGATCTCCAGCATAAATGAGCGAAAGCGGACAATTATAAAAACCCAGAATCAATATAGTTTGGCAAAACAAAACGTGTTGCCGTGGTTTGAAAAAAACGAAGTAAGGAAGAATGGGGAGGATTCGGACATCAAGTTTTCCAAATTTTGGAGAAAAAATTCATGCCAAGCATCACAATATCCGTACGCCATTAACCTTATCGATAAGTTAATAAGAGACATTGCGGCAGACAACTGAACATAGGTTAATGAATAGCCGAGGCGGTCATAGTACAGAGACAGAGAGAAGAGAGGCTGCAAAACATGCCAAGGGACACCACTTGGGAATTATAAATTTGCTAACAGCCACAGTACTGTCCCTTTGTTTGCCACACCCTTCTCAATTCTCACTCAACTGATCACTAGATCAGTGATGTGTCGTTGATGACTGAGTAGGAGAAGGCTTGCCTGAAACTGAATTGAGAGAGGACAAGGCCAAGATAATCCCAGTCGAACTGTATACTATCACCCTGCTGACGCACTATTCATAGACTGTATGGGGCTGCTTTGTCGCAGTCTTTTCCGTAGATCTAAGCTAGCTAGATCTGGACTAGACATCTCAATTTTGTCCCCCTCCACCATCCGTCACCAAGTTAGACTAGAGTACTAGAGTTAGATTTTAATAATAGTAAGATTAGTAAAATAGATAGGCCTATCCTGTACTAGACTCTATATATATCTATATCTAGTTCTAGCCCAGATCTACTCTAGGGGATAAGTCCAAATCTTCCAACAATGCAGGAAATAGAAGAGGAGAAAAACAAGGAGGAGGAGATCAGAGAATTGGAGGTGAGCCCTGCATTCTGGAACATGCCTTTGTAATCGTGAACATGGGGCTATTATACTATTAATATGAGTAGGCCTATGATGATTGGGGAAGGCGAAGGGAGACAGTGTGTGATTGGAAAGGGAGCGCGCTAGGGGTTAGTTGGGGGTGGGGATCAATGAGTCGCCCACTGGCACTGGCACGGGTACTTTTTGTTTAGTTAATTTTAGTGAATAGTCTCTGTTTTGTAACTAGGTCTAGATCTAGATTTCTAAGTGTGAATATGTTGTCCAATTTTTTCCTTCTTTTTTATGTTGTAATTGTGGTCCTAATTTTTAAGCATTATTCTGGGCAAATGAGTTTACTAGTTTAGCAGGCCCTAATAAACTTTATGGCACCCTGTGCTGTTGCACTGGTCACCTGCATCAGTTGACAGTGGCCACCTGTTTTGTGATATCCATGGGTTCTCTTTTACTCAGGAAAATTCAAACTATAAAGCACACTTATAGCGATACAAACTGCACTTGCTAAATATGAAATTTTGTAGATTTTAAAAAATCCTATGCTAAGGCTAAGTTGCACTGGTAGAAGCTGCACAATGTATGAAGTAGGCTATATATGTATGCATACAAGGCATGACTGAAAAATCCTGCCTCCTCAGCCATTATTTCCAAACTAATCATCTCATAGAAAAGAATTACATGTGTAGGCCTATGTATGATAAAAGCTTAGGGTGTCTGCTAGACTGCTACATGAAGCTAAATATATACCTTAATTTTTCACGTGGTCACTGTCTCTGTCAATACAGGTGGGCCAGTGATGATCAAGTCTTTGAAAAACGTCAGCGACAAATTTTGTTTGTTTTCCTGTGCAAACAAAAAGAGGATCTGTGAAGAATTTTTGACTCGTTAGAGAAGGTGATGGATTTCTTCACTGTATTGTCTTTAAGGATGAACCATGGATGCACCATTATGATCCAGAAAGCCAGAGATAATCAATCGAGTTCTGGCACAAAAATTCACCATGTCCCAAAAAGTTCAAAGTTGCTTCCTCTCCTTTGAAAGTGCTCCAGACTGATTTCTGGGATTGTAAAGGAATAGGACGGAATTTTTAGAATAAGATAATGCTGTAAACTCTGACCAATATCTTGAGACTCTGAAAACTACAATTGCAGGTGCAAATATCACACACTCGTCCAGGCGATATCAGTCTCCATCATGACAAGCCTTGTGCCCATACCAGTAGAAAAACTCAAGATGCTCTATTTCGACTCAGATTCCAAGAGATCCTGCATCACCTACCCAATAGTCCAGACCAAACCACATCAGACTTTTTTCTTTCCCCCAAGCTTAAGGAATAATTTAAAGGGAATCATTGCACAAGAAAGTTGAGGCTGATGTGCATAGATAGATGGTGCAGAGAAAATACGGCGGAACTTTTAGTCGGTGCTTTTCAAAGACTTGATCATTGTTGGCCCACCTGTGTGGACAGTGATGGTAACTAAGTGGAATATAATGGTAGCTTCATGTAGCAGACACCCTAAGTATTTATTTGGTATTACACATCATGTATAATAATTCTTATCTGTGGGATGATGAATTTGGAAAGAACGGCCGAAGGGGCAGGACTTTTCAGTCAGCCTTAATCGTGCAGCTAGATCTTTGTGCGGAAGCAGCTATAGCCTACACTTAGTTTGAGCCCTGTGTATCTTCTAGCCTGACAGACAAGACAATTCTATCTGATAGATTATCAGCCTGGTAGATTAGACTGTTACCAACAATGTCATCCTCATAGATTAGACTGTTACCAACAATGTCATCCTCGTTCCAATAGAGACCCAGTGCAAATTTCTGGGATTTTCCCATGACAGTAAAGCCCCCCCCCCCCCCCAGGAAATGGGGTAGAGAAGAGAGTGCCACTTTGTGACTCATTGGAGCAGAGGAAGATATGGCTAACATTGAAATTAGACGTCAAGGAATACATCAGTATGCCAGTGAATCAGACAGCAAAGTCTGTTTTTATGTCTATGTTCTCCCGACCTTGAAAATTTTCCTTTTGATCTAACTACCAGGGCAACTTTGGACATACTTTTGTTTATTTTCTGTATTTTCCCTGTGTAGGAGACGGAGGCGGACTGGGCCAACTTGCCAGAGCCGGTTGTGGCTCACATCTTGTCCTTCCTGTCTGTCCTGGAGAGATGTCGTGTCGGAGAAGCCTGCAGAAATTGGAGAGAGAGTCTGGAGAACCCAGTACTATGGAGAACTATGAAGTGCGGGTTTTTCCTTCCTTCACATGGAAATTTGTTGAAGTGTGTGCAGAAATTTGGCAAGTTTGTGAGTCACCTCACCATTGCTCTGAATCAAAAAGAAATTGTGAATCGTGAAAATGCAATGGCTCTTGTCAAGGTCTTGGCAAACTTTGATTATAACATTCGTTTGACAAGTCTTACCATACAGTTCAAAGGAGAAAACCCATTGTTTTATTCAGGTCAAGAGTTCACAGCTGTGTTGTCTTCTTTGTTTGAGAAAATTGGCCAGCAGCCTGAGGCGCATCGGTCACTCCGACGTCTAAACCTTTGTGAGATGCAGGCGAATTTTGATAGCAATTTTGTCTTACAAATTGCAACGAGCTGCCCTCAGCTGGAGTACCTAAATCTTTTGAATGGCATGCTTGTATGCAAAGTGCCACCCTTTTCCATCACGAACTTGGTGGAGCAATGCCGAAAGCTACGAGAGCTACATCTATACCACGTGAGTTTGTCGGATGAGGTCTTGAGGAAGTTGGCAGAACCTGGGCGGGAGAAGCTGCTCAAGCTTGGTGTCGTCTGTCAAAGAGCGACCAAGTATGGAGCTGATATTTCTTCCCAAGCCTGGGCCGCGCTCGTAGAAATGAATCCAGATTTGAAAGTTGAACTTGGGTTTGATCACACTTGCCCACTTCATCGTATTGCGGAGATCCTGAAGCCAGAAATTCCTGTTCAAGAACTGTATTTTGCTACACATACCAACATCGCATTAGAGGTGAATTTGGCCAAAATGTTTTATGATGACACATTGGAGAAGCTTGTGATCAACACCAAACCCAATGCAGAGTTTGAGGAAACTCTCCTGGCACTCGCACGCTCATGCAAAAAACTGCACACCCTCTATGTGTACGGGGTACTGAAGAAAAATGTGATCGAGGAAATTCTTAGTTTTCTCCCTGAAATGAGGGCCAAGGGGTCGTACATCCTCAAGTCAGAGATGGAGCCAGAGCCGTGGACAGTCGGAGAGGAGGATGACCACAGTGTTTAGTGGACATTTGGAGATATCAGCTATAATTGTACATGTGTGTTTTGAGGTTTTATGAGTTTTCATTCTGAATATATAGTGTGGATAGTCAGGTGAAATTTTTACTATTTTAATTATGATAGTGTGTTTAGTCTGACATTTTCTACTCTATACACAATAGTGTGGATAGTCTTTTAATATTTGTTATTGTATTATGATAGTGTGGGCAGTCAGGTGGCAATCTTTACTCATGATAGTGTGGGTTGCCAGGTGACATTTTTTGCAGTTGTTTGTGTGTAAGTTTTATTTTAGGGGCAGAAAGTCAAGATTTTGTTCATTAACTATTTTGTTTTACCGTAATTAGCATGTCTGTCTTTGATTCATCTGCTTCTTATTCTATACTGTAGGCCTACATGTATTTGCAATGCTTATGTTGAAGAAAAATGTCTCAGATTTGTAGAGATAATATTTGCTATACACTGGTTGAAGAAATTTACATAATCTTGTGATCTGGTCCCTTCTCTTAATACATACCAGGGCATTACCTTTTTATGTCATGTTCTTTTGTCTTTTATTCTTTTTCTATGCAGCTGAATTGTGGGCTTGATGTAATGTGATGTGTTAACTATTTAACAATTGTGTATTCCTTGTTGTGTTGGTCAGATTTTTGTTCCCTTTGCAATTTTCAACATGTCCTCACTCTGTCAAACTCAAACTATTCCATCAGTATGAAAGATAGAACTTGTGCCTGTTCCCCCCAAACATCTGCCCTTACATCCATCACATTTAAATTCTTTGAAAAAAAAAAATCATTTTATGTGGGCCTAATATCATGGAAAAGACCAATAAACCTGTCTCATTTCCTTTTCAATTTGCTTACAAAGAGAAAAGAAATGTTGAAGATGATGTGCTTGTCTTTCTGGATACTCTTACAAAACACCTGAAACCTTGACACACCCAGTAGTTATAGTTACATGTATACTAATACATGTACAAGCAACTTGTTGGTTGATTTTTTTCTCGGCATTCATTTAGATCCAATCCCTCCTATTAATTGAAAAGTTGCTAAATGTGAAAGTTGATATATATACATGTTGCTGCTTGGGTATAGTATTAGATGTTCTCACTGGCAAGTTACCGTATGTGGACTTGAATACAACCATTTCAAGTTTCCAAACCATATACTGGTGCACCCCAGGGATGCATTTCATCTTGTTTTGCCCACCGTTTGCACAAACGACTTTACTGATGATTCGTCCATCAAAGGGATCATCCATTCAATTTTCAAACGAAAAAACAATGAAGTAAATGCGTGTGTGTCAAATTTCTCCATATAATTACAATGTATGTAGGAAAAAGACATGTTTTCTTTTTTTAAAAACATTTTTACTATAACATGAGCCTTGGACATAAAGGGTAAGATTGTTGAGGTTACTCAGGCATACAGATACATGTACTACATGTAATAAATTACCATACTCTTGAGAACAGACTATCATTCGAACATGTTGACAGTATTGCGAAAAAGACAAACCAAAGACAACATTTTAAAAAGAAAATTGAGATCAATCAGGGCGACACAAATATAAAAGATAACTTTCTATATAAGATAATGCAACAATTGAAAGCATAATTACTTTTGGGATCTTCTGCTATGGCGGTAACATCTCCAAACAACAATATTTTAGACAGAGTCATACAGAAAGCGGCTAAAATTGTCAAAGCTCATTCTGTTCCTTCGATGAGCTTTATAATATGAACACTGTGAAATCAGCCATGAAGATCATTGCTGACTACAAACACTCATTAAATTCAGAGTAGGCTACCAGATATCCAGATCCCTGTTAGAAGTAAACGTTTAATATATGATGAAAAGAAAGAATAAATAACAGTATATATATATTTTATCCATACCATTGTCAATACAAGTTATGCAGTCCGCCAATACGACGAGTTTAGAGTTTATCAGTACAAGTTATACAGTCTCTCTCTCAATATGAGTTACAATCATTATCATCATGGAGAGAATAACATGATTTTATATGTTCATCCCATGACCACTATAACTCACTGTTAGTGTGTGTTTGAGCGTATGTGGGAATGTCAGTGGGAGTGGCACTCGAGCGGAGAGAGTACACAAAAGGATACACTCCACTGACATTCCCTACATCAATTAAAGTACATTGTATGTTTATCCGTACACATTGGTTGAGTGTCGTGTGATGTTCAGTTTTTCATTGCGTATATGTGGGTGTGGTTGTGTGTTTGTGTTTGTTGTAGCATAAACTTCTCTTTGCAGAGATCAGTATAATCTTATCTTCGTCTCTCTAGTCTGGTTCAATCCATCCTGTCTTGTTCACGTCTATCCTGTCTAGTTTGTTGCCAGTCTTATAAGTTATAAATGATGCCAGTTTGGAAGTGACAATCAAGATATTTTGTATCATTGAAACCTTTGTGCCATTGAGTTTTAGGAAGTCGGTGCTACAGTGCATGTTTTTCTTGTTATTAATAATATATACATGTATATACCCCTTTAATTTTACACTGAATTTTTTATGCATTATTGATTGGTGAATAAAAGTCTTTTTTTCATGTATGTGTGATAGTGATACTTTGCGAAACTCACTTTACTTTTTTAAAGCTGGAAGTTTTGGTGCTACATGTCTCAATGAGTGTTGCAATACATTGCTCTTATTGTTATACTTATAGCCTACTTAGTTAACTTAGTGGAACTTGCCCTATGTGTGTTGAAGAGAGTGACATTCTGTTGTCACTGAGCCAAACTGTGTTGAACAAAGTGACACTTCTGTCTTCACTCAGCCAAACTGTGTTGAAAAAAGTGACACTTCTGTCTTCACTCAGCCAGACTGTGTTGAACAAAGTGACATTTCTGTCGTCACTGAGCCAAACTGTGTTGAACAAAGTGACATTCTGTCTTCACTCATCCAAACTGTGTTGAACAAAGTGACATTCTGTCTTCACTCAGCCAAACTGTGTTGAACAAAGTGACATTCTGTCGTCACTGAGCCAGACTGTGCTCAATAATAAAATGACATTTCTGTCAACTCTAACTCTGCCTCTAGGCAGATTCATAGACAGAGATAAGAGCCTGGTCTAAAAGTGCCTGAACTTTACATGACATATCGAGGATAGTTTGTACCTTTGCTGTAGTGTCTTGGTTGTGGGTAGACTACATGATTGTGTGTGGCAAAGTGAGACGGTAAATCTCTGTCTCTCTTGTCAGCTCTTTTAGCCATCTTTTACTTTGTGTTTGGGGAAGCTCGTAGTTTTCTCCCAATCTCCCGAGATTAAATTTACACATTACGTAGAACAACTCTACATCGTTGACTCCCAATCGCTTGTCTGACATTTACACATCATGTAGAACTAGATTAACTGAACTGCACCGTTTTGTGTAAAACGAAAACTGTTTATCTTATGTGAGTGATACACACACATGTTTATTTTCTTAAATGTATACACTGTACCTTTGTATACATTGCATCTTTTAAGAAATATAAACAGAGATCACCAGTATATCATGGAATACATTACTTGTCTGAAATGTAATATTATATATGTATAGCCTACATGTACTGAAATGTTATTTCAGTGTTTCTGAGACATGTATAAAATTAAAATGGAAGGCAGCTGTTGCACCTGTATGATCCGCAAGGGGGAGAGGAGGATAAAGTAAGCTGTACATTGTTACCTGATCAACATCTAAAAAATTTTGACAGAAGGTGTTCTGTGATCATAGTTCCATAAAAAAAATGACTTGTGATAAATAAATAGTATAGCCTACATATAGATGATATAGGCTATATACTGGGAATCCAAAAAATCCAAGATGGCTACCAGGACGCTCATAAGAGAAGGATTCTTAGGTGAGAACCAAAATCGTTACTGCTGATTGAACCTAGAGGCTTGAAATTTGATGCGTAGATGTATGTGTTGCTTATGGTACAAAGACTACGTCGACGTGAAAAATATATTTAATCCCATAAAATGGCCACCATCTTGGATTTTACAACCTTTTTACACCATCACAATTACTCTTGACTAAGTTTTACCTACGTAGTGTTGTCTTTTAGGTGAAATTGTAGCCGAGAGGCTAATAATTACTGCATTTAACACTCTGTCGTCACATTGCCAATATATAAGCTCTAGCCCAAATTTGCCCTTTCAGTCACTCGGCCAGGCCTGAGTAGCCCGATTGCTTCGAGACTGTCTGCGCATGACTGTAAGGGTTCTTTGTTCTTCTCGCTGTGTGACCACAAAGTGTTAAAGTAGCCCTACATCCTGTTTCAGTCTACATTGTAAGGCATCAAAGTTGGTTATTCTATTAAAAAAAGAATGGCCATTTTTCTATAGAATTGCCAACTTCAATACTTTTATCTTGGAAATGGAACGAAATGTCTAAATTAGAAATAAGATTCCTAAACTAATCTCACAATGCACTTTTTGCCACATCGATATCTTTTGTACTGTATAATCTAGTAGAGTAGTTTCATAATGTTATACAGGCATTGGTTGTATTTTTGTTTTATACAATCAAGCTTTCTTGGTGCTTTCACTACTTCAGCGTTGTTAGTTTTACTTTAGCGATACACAACATGTTCTTTTTCTTCTATTTTTACTATTAAAGAAGACTATTTTTTCCTCTTGTTCCTCTTGTATGTGTGTTGTTGAAAATACAGTTCAACAACTTGTGGTCATATAAACTCTTTGACATTTATAACTTCACACCTTGAATTTAGCGCAGTAGTTTAACTGATACTCATCAGATCTTTCTGAAAATTTCAGGTATAAGACTTTGTATTTATTTTACGGCAAAGGTAAACACGTTGGATATAAAGAGAAGTGATTTTTAAAAAATACCGTATTCGTTATACATGTACATGTATATCATTCAGTATTGAGCTTTCAGTTGTTATGGGTACAGGAGCAAAGTGACATGTACGGTAACGAGCATGATGATCTAAGGCATGGATCAAAGCCGTACATTGTCGACTAATGGACTGAAGCAACACAGAGAGTGAAATTTTTAAGTGGCGAAAAATTTGAAAAGCATCCCACCTCAAATTACCCAATCGTTTTCACAGAATTTGGCAAAATCAGAAAACAGGTGAATGAATATTGCCATACAAAAAGATACTGTAAGTTTAACTTAGTGAATACGGTTCACAAGAGAGGATAAACTTACGTGATTTGTGCTGGAATTTCAAATAAATTTATATATTTTTAGTCATACGCTTCTGAAATGTGTGAAGGTAAAAAATGTTAAGGAGTATAATGTGTGTGGAACATACGGTTTGACATTTTTATTGATTGGTTTTATCCCCCTTACAGCACTGTAAAGTCATTGAAGAGGTGGGACCTCTGAATTTTACATCCATCTCCGATTTAGGGGGGTGTGAGCCATGAAAGCTCTGAAAAAATCCTGGTGAACCTCTCAGGATTCCAAGCTGGGACCTTCTCATTTGTATGCGGGCGTACTACCGCTCAGTGGTAAGCCCCCCCCCCCCCCCACGCACCTTTTTCCTAACATGTTTAAGTGTTTATCAGAAGTACATGTAGTGTATAACACCGTG
>JAUKPP010292009.1:0-10142 GCA_032273245.1 Phyllaplysia taylori
TTTTTTTCTTTTGACCTTTCAGCAAAGTTCAATTTCGAGTAAATCGCGCGTGTTCACGTTTCATACGCTCTTTAATGAATAAAGACAAAAGTTAATCTATCAACAGAACTAGATTCGTTGAGATGACTTACATTTAATCTAACAACAGAACTAGATGAGTTGAGATGACTTACAAGTGAAGACATTGCTGAGCAGCTGGAAGGCGGCGGCGAGGGTGGGACTGAATGAGATCATCATCTGGACCATCTGGTAGCGTCCTGTGGAGCCCAGGGCGGTCAGGACATTGTCCACGTGATACGCGTGTTGGCCCGACATGGCGTCCTGTAGTCCCTTGCTGATGGACACCCCAGGTTCAGTCAGGTGTGTGTGATGCTGTGTGTGCGGGGTCAGCTGGACAAGTGATACTTTGACACTGCTTTTCTGTTTTAGTTTTCCTGGAAACAGTGGGATTGATGAGAATTTACTTAGAATTAGAAAACAGAAATGTTACAAGCACTCAAAACGAGTGCGCACTTATCCCGGATATTCCGTGACAATCTAGCGAATGTATATATTACTAGTATAGAATATAACTTTGGCCTATAGTACAAGTGGTTATTGATTAATTTTTAAACTGGAATAACTCGAAGACGGTAAAAGATATAACTATTCTATTTTCCACCGATTAATCCTCACTCATTTAGAGTATTTTTCTGGAACAAAAACAACCGATTTTGTGGACCCGCTGCACGATAGTTCTAGTTTGCGCGAACAGGCTCTGATTTTTAGGACGCAGAAATTACTTTAATCTTACACTCACCAAGTATGTCTAGCTCATTTACAAAGAAAATCGCGCGCCTGGAGTTCTGAGAATATTCCTACTGAGCGCAGCTTGAAAAGCACAATTCAAAAGTAAAACTGAGCTTGGCATATGAAAAATTGGGTGAAACTGGCAATGTGAATTGTTATGGCAACAAAGATGGCAAGAAGTGTATTTGAGAGTTGAATTGTGCTCGATCATTGAATTGACACCCCTGGAAAAGCCTTTGCGTTCTAGCTTCAAACAACAAACCACAAATTTCTTTTTCACAAGACTTGAAGCCAGAGCTTGTTTTGATAAACAAATTAAAAATTTTCTTTTTTGCCTTACGATGGTTCCAAGCAGGCATTCTCTATGGCACACTCAGTTTGGTTTGGCTACCAGCTTTACGTCCCCTGCAACACTGCAAGGTCATTTAAGAGACGGGCTACTTCGACACTGCCTGTCAGAGCCAACCCAGTCTGAGAGGGAAAAATCCCAGTAGAAAAAAAAGAGATCGTCCGCGATCGGGCATCGAACCGGGATCTTCCGCATTACAGGCGAAGAGCATAACTATTACACCACAGCAACGGGTTGGCACACTCGACAAGACACTGCTTTTTCTTATTTTCGCCAGGGCCTAAAAGGGTCTTTTTGTTTTTGGTTTTGGTTTAATGCCCCATTCAACTCTGTAAGGTCATTTACGAGGCGGGACCTCCGAATTTTACGTCCATCTCTGATAGGACGGGGGTCGGAGCCATGAAAACTCCGAAAAAATCCCGGGGATCCTACCCGGATTCGAACCCGGGACCTTCCCATCTGTAGACAGGCGCACTACCGCTCGGCCATCGACGCCCCAAAAGGGTCTTGTATCGCTAATTCTCCCATTTTAGAATAGTCTCGCTATTAACCCGGTTTTTATGAAGTATCCCAGACAAAACTTAAATGGCAATTGAATGACGTGCAAAAACAGTTTACTTTGATCTCTTACCGTTTTATAGCTACTTTAGTTTAAAATATACCAATATCTATTTAAAAAATATACAATTAATAATATAAAAACAAAGTTTACCTCTTCGTCATCGTCTCTACCCCCCCCCCCCCCCCACCCCTCTCTCTCTCTCTCTCTCTCTCTCTCTCTCTCTCTCTCTCTCTCTCTCTCACTCTCTCTCTAAGAAAGTTCGCTTAAACTTAAAGCCGCGTATATTTTTTTTCAAGAAAGTATTGTTCCAAAGAGGGAAAGGGCTGAATAACGGGTAATATAGAAAAATGGAGGACAAAATATGGTACTTATTCATTTATTGTTTAAATTTGGTATTCAGTCCATTATTGTTTAATAAGACTATTTAGTGAAATATTTTCCCTAATTTTCGATCACTTTTAGTTTAACTTCTGGAGCCATCCGCTGAACTATAGAGGCAATACTTGTGCAAGGATTAGATAGAGGATAGAGAGCATCCCAGACATGAGAGCATTTCCCCTGAACACTAGCATTTCTGGGTGGGCGCTTCACACACATGTTTAGAAGAGCGCTGCAAGGGTTACGTTCAGTTATAGGAGCGGGATTGGCCCGTTCTGGTATTCTAGTCAGAGAGATGCAAACTTGCGCTATATTCTGGGATGTTTTTCCTTCTCAGCGCGGGTTGGCCCTGACAGGCTGTGTCGAAAGAGCCCGTCTCTTAAATAACCGTACAGTGTTGCAGTGGACGTAAAACTTTTAACCAAAACTTGCTTCCACTGAGCTTGGCAGTCCAACATTAGGTTGTTTCTCTTAGCGTTGAGAATTATACTCTTGGATATCCGACAGCCCTGCAGGTCTTTGCTATAAGTCCGTAAATCTTACTGTGAACGCACGTTCCATCAAATTTCTTCGAAACACTCTGTTACTTTTCTTCGATTTGTTTGCATGCAACCTTAGATTTTACATGACGTTATGGATTTAATTATTTTGTTAATGCACATGTTCAAATAGGGGAGAACTGCACGATTCTTTTGTTTTAGCAGTTAGATATGTCAAAACGGTGCCCAACAAAAATTTTTATTGCAGTTTGGCTTTGCCGCTCTTAGTGTGGTGTAAAGGCGTATTCACACGAACAAGTGGTTGGTTGCAGTAGCCTCTGTCACAAAGCATGACGCTAAATGTGCAAAAGTACTTCTCGGTCTACACTCTACACCTTGTATGTCGAAAAAAGCATATCAGAGAGAGAGAGAGAAAAAAAAAAAAGAAAACGCTACCACTCACAACCCTTAGATCAGATATTTAAACTTCAATAGTGTTGTTAATTAGACTTAAATGACTCAATCAAACTGATCAAATTTCCTTATCAAAACTTAACTTTCAGTATGACCCAGACAAGTTCAATGGGTTTCAAATTGAAATCTTTAAAAAGCATTTGCAGACGATGACGGGGTAGGTCATCTGCTTGAAACGTGGGGGAGGGGGGGGGGGTCCCTCTCCCCTTTCATCTTCGAAATTAAGAAACGCCCAGAATCTTAACTGTTGGGAGCCAATTTGACATATCTATTTTGCTACCCTCGCTTCAAATTTTTGCCTACGCATTATTATTTTTCTAATATTATTCTTTTAGTTCAGAGATGAAAGTTCATCCTTGCAGGCAAAAATGTCATAATGATGTAATGTACATCAGTATAAGAGCCATTGCCATAATTCGTTGATATTCACTCGCTTGTTTTTTATAATAAAAGCGCGCTCTTTTCTGCATGGACGCCATAGAGTAAGTGTATTTTTCAAATCTGTTTACAAAGCCCGAGAAAAGTTCAGTAAATTTTGGACAGATCAATTTCCATCCATGATAGTAAGTCCCATTTGGAGACCCATAGAAATTTGGCGGGGATTTTCAGAACGTGTTTGACCTCTGAGCAGGAAATATTTTGCTGCAGCCTTCACAAAAGTGACCGCTATGAGCTGGTATACTGGCTGTTTTTGTCATGGAAAATGACTGAACATGGCTGCTTTGGGCAAGGACCATTATAGAAAAAATATAGGAAAAATACAAGGGTATCACAGAACAATGGCCATTAGTATTGTGGTCACTATGGAGAGGTGACCGCCAAGGCAGGTTCGACTGAGCTAAAGTTTCAGGATAAAAGGGCGAAAGGGACATGCATCAAAATGTTAAAAAATGAGGGGGGGGGGGGGGGGTGACTTGCCCTTTTCATGTTTTCCATCTTTCTTGGGCCAAGCAAATAGTACCAACTCCAGCCCTAAATTATCTTAGCTTGCTTGATCCTAGCCACAATACTGTAGAACCTGAATATTACATATCAGGCTTAAAAAAATACTTTTTCCATCTAATGTTCACTTTCTTAAGTCTCAAGTCCCTTTTAGTATTTTTACTTTTCATATAAGCTATGTCTCACACGTCCACTTTTTACACATACTTTTCATGATTGCATGCTCTTTTCAAAGAATTTGTTGATCAAAAATTAGTTTTTAATGTACATATATAAACATATGTGTAGGTGGTGAATCGTGGTTTTGAGGAAAAAATAACATGAGATGAGGCGAAAGTTTTGCAAATCTCAAGAATGGCAATGTGATAAACGTTTCTCCTACAACAGATTCACCGACATGATTTTATTTTCTCTATTCGTATGTATTCCCAAAAATATGTACCTCAGCTAAGACATTTGATTTTGAGTCTGAAAGGAGTGCATTACCCGTACATCAAGGTTTTACTGTATGAGCTTTAATATTCAAGGGTGTATCTTGGTTTGATGACTTATGTTGGCGCTTGCATTGTTTTGTCCCGATCCATCACTTGGTTCTGAAATGACTTCAGTATCTTCAGTGCTATAGAACCTCGGCAAAACAAAATTTCTGCTGGAGTGACTACACTCCACAGGTTCATTTCTCCCCACTCTCCCATATCAATGAAAATTGAGAAAATGGAAAATGAATTTTACACCATACTTTTATTGAGAAAAGTCAATCATTGCATCAGTATGATTCCATTCTTTGCACAACATGTCAGAGTATTTTCAATAAAGCTGTGCTCTAGAGCTGCATCATGAACCAAAATGACATGAGCCAACCACACAACAAAGCCAAGTGTCCAGGAATCTCCACAGGGAGGATCACAGGAAAACCCTGAACATTACCCCGATTAGATGAGTGTACCCACAAAAATGTCCAGAAAAAAAAGGTGTAAACAAAATGCATAAACTTGAGCTTATCAGTGTAATTCAAACTCATTACCACTTATAAGAACTAAACACAGGAATAAAGTTGTGACGGCGACACATTATTAAGTCACTGATTCAGAGGTAAAATATATCTAGAGAAAGATAACGACTGATCACTGAAAATCGGCTGGTAAAGTTATAAGTTTGATTAAAAAACAACTGAATTTTGACACCTGGTGAAATGTCAATGAAGGCAATATTTAGCAGTTATGTGCTGGTGTGCTGTATGTCAACAAAAAATTAGGAGTAGAACAGAACAATAGTGGTTTGTCATGGGAACACTCAGCTTAAACAGTTTCACCCTTTACTGAGAGCACAATTTAGTGATGGCCAGACTGAGAGACCTCTCAAATGCTGTAGTTCATTTAACAGGAAAATTACAAAGGTCCTCTTTCTAACATTTAAGGTGGAATGATGCTCAAGTATAATTTTATGTTCCAAAGAGCAAGTTCAAAAAGGAAAAAAGGAAATAATGAAATTCACACTTAAGATCTATTTTCATGATCATTGCAAAAGTGCTTACATTCTTGGCACAGTATCTCTAAAGTGTTTTAAAGCAAGATAAATTTCACAGGAAAATCATATCCCTGCACATGTCAGATTTTCAAACTTCGCATCCAATCTAATGCCTAATCACAACTTCCCACGGGGATAAATAAAGATGACTTTTCTTTCTTTCTATATTGTTAAGATGGAATGGTGCCAACATACATGTTTACGTGATAAATAGCAAGTTGTACAGCCACTGATGACAAACACACACCTGTCTCCAACAAAAAACAGAGGCACTTCTGAAAACCAGACATAATAAAAAAAATAACGTGTAGGCCTACATTATGTCCACTTGTGAGGGGAGCTGACAAAATGTGAATTTTGGTCATACAGATGTACATAGGCCTCCTTCAAATGAAGAGGCTTTTCAAGCCCTACAGGTTGCTGAGAAAATTATGTTTCTAGATAAACTTGTTGAAACACTATCAAAATTAAGAGGTGGGTAAAAAAAAAAGTATGGTATCGAAAAAATTAAGATAAAAGCTTCGTAACAGTCAAAGAGGCACCAGTTTCAGATTTGATAATTACTGCAAGGCAACACAAAAAGAAGTGTTGAATATAAAGAAAATAGCAATATTTGAGATACAATAATTTTCAAACCCACATAAAATTCCCGTGACTAACTCTGTTCACCGACTACAAGAAAAAACTCGTTTTGTCAGCTCATCTCACATCTGTGAGTCAAGAGTGGTTTGACTTAAAGTTAACAGCACCAGTAGGCTATATGGTCTACAGTCAGGCAAAATCGAAACTCACTAGCATCCATGTAAAATATAAATCTAGATATAGAATGACAGTAAACAAAGAGTTCAATATCAGTACCATTATCACTGGGAATTAAACGCAAAGATTCTAAAAAGCGGGTACTCATGAGGAGGAAGGTTAAACCATGCTTTGGTCATAACATTCTTGCTTTTCATTCATATTCACTCATAGTAATACACCCCTTTCCGTTTTTTGAGGATTACAAAAAAACAAAACCCAACAACGCTTTGTCCATGCCTTGATACATTTGAATAAGAAAATCAAACAAAGAGAAAAAAATTGGGTCCACAAATAATACCCGTACCCCAAAACAGATCACTTCAAATAGTATGGCAAATGAAATTATATGAAGTGACCATTATCAAATTATACAAAAGTAGGTAGAAAATGATGATGTTCTGGACAAAATGTATCATTTGAAGCTCCTGTGCCCTTCACAATCACAGTCTTGACATGTTTGTTCCCCCGGCCTGGCTCACAACTTCACTCCGAGTTCTTTGAGCAAGTCCTGCATCTCCCCGCGGGCCTGAAGTGAAAACAACAACAGCAACACTATCACACTGAGGCAAGAAAATTGCTTAATGATTGGGTTTGGTTTGATTATTAGTTTTACATGTCTAGCAACACTGTAAGGTCATTTAAGAGACGGACTACTTGGACCCTGTCTGTCAGGGCCAACCTGGGCAGAGAAGGACGAAGCCCAGCAGAAAGACGCGGATGCTTGACCGCATGTAAGGTCAAACTTGGGTCTTCTGCATGATAGGTGAAGATTCTTACCATTACACCACAGACGCCAGTAATCCACTTTGGACCTTCAAGTGAAAAAAATATATATTTTCTTCTTTTTCACTTTGCAAAGGCATTTTTCCCCTTTGACTTCCAATGTGAGACATCAGGTTCATGTGTGGGGTCACAGAGATGTTAACATTCTTTTAGTCAAATACATGTCCAGCGTGACTAAGTGATTGAACAGAAATGTAATTTAGATCGTGTAACAGATTGTAACCCAATAGGTCTGCTATATAATTGCAACTAATTATCATTTATATAATGCAAAATAAGTGAGTGGTAAAGAATGTCCAAGTTTAAAACTTAAATGATTTTCTCAAAACAGCATTTTTGGGGGGAGCATGCTCGCACTTACAAGTGACCAAATCATAGATGGGAAGTTGGAGAAAAATATACTTGGAGAAACTGGGCGGGGGGTCACCAAAGATGGAAGCCTGCAACCATTCAAGACAATTCTTTTAAAAATATGGGCTAAATAATGCAGTCTCAGGGTATCTAAGAGTGAAAATAAGGCACAACTTTCACAAAAGCTCCTGCCATATTTTTTTTTTCCTGGCGGATATTCAGAGGAGCCAAAATACTGTTTCAGAAGAATCCAAATAAAAGCAGAGATTTCCCACCTAAATATTCAAAATTTTTGTTCTAAAAAAATGAGGTGTAGGAGACATTTTATTTCTCAAGAGCTGCTGAACGAAACAAGAAAGGCTATGATCATATATATATTCAAATACAAAGTAGATATTGACCATTGGTTCAGATTGGTTTTTAGTTTTATATTCCTTGTGACACTGTAAGGTCATTCTAGAGACAGGCTTCTTCAACTCTGCCTGCTAGAGCCAACCCAAGCTGAGAGGGAAATATCCCAGCAGAAAGACAAAGACGCTTGTCCCCAAACAGGATTGAACTCAGATCTTCTGCATGATTGATGCTGTAGCTTGGCTGACATCTTTTGTGGAACTGGTGCTGTGGTGTAGCCATTAGGCTCTTTGCCTGTCATGCGGAAGACCTAAGTTCGATCCCACGTGCCGACGATTTGAGTTTTTTCTTGCTGGGTTTGTTTCTCTCTCAGCCCGGGTTGGCCCGGACAGGCAGGATCCAAGAAGCCTGTCTCTTAAATTACCTTACAGTGTTGCCGAGGATGTAAAACTGGTAACCAAATCAAAATCTTTTGTGGACTGACCCACCTTTGTATCATCCACAGTCTTGTCTTCATATTCGGAAGCAGCCATGAGATGTTCCTTGGCCGCCTCTTTGTTTTTGAGTCTCAAATAAGTCTTGCCGATCATCACTCTGTTATGGTTGTAGAAGCCAGGATCAGCTGAGAAAACAAGGGTAAGAGGTTATACTAGCGAAGTAAACTTTTATAAAAGAAATACTGGCAGTTTTCAACAACCATCCCATAAGTGATGCCTTTACAAAAGCTGCACAGAGTTTTGACCATTTTTTAACATAAAGAGACATGACAGGAAGGAGTTATTATGGTAAAGAAATCTAATGTGAAGAGCATGTTCAAATATCAACTAGCAATATATGCAAGCAAAACTAAAAACTTTCATCAACTGTTTTTTCAGGAATATTATAACAACAACAACAAAAAATGGCCGATAACTCCCCATATGTATGATGCAAATGATCTGAGCAGAAAGTTTTACACATTTCCCTACAACCCTTTTCTTCCAAATCTTTGTCAGTACTGAGCAGCAGTGTACTTAAATGTGGCCTTGATATAATCTTATAATGCTGATGGAGCTGTAAAACTCTAAACGAAGAAAAAAACTACAGTATAGCATGTTACGATGCCTAATAATGATGGTTCAGCACTTTAATGCATGACAGCCTTACTTAGTCTAGACATGAACTCAGTTCACTATGCGTTATGGCCATTAAATATGTCTTAATTGTCTCAAAATGCATTAAGCCGGTCTGTGAAATTGATACTGATACCTAATTTAAATGAATTCGCCATTACAAGTTCAGATATGTGGCATGCCCACGCAGGTACACATATGGTATGTTCTAGTGGCTGGAACTGCATTATTCAGACATAACAAAAGCATAAACTGACAAAGACATAGAGAAAAGAGAATTGTTTCAATTGTTTCTCCTGATGAAAAGTAGGCCTAATTTAATGTAAAATATATACAGGGTGTTTTTTTATATTGATCGATTCTAAACTGATATAACTTAAAGACGGTAAGAGATAGAAATATTCTGTTTTCTAACGATTGATCCTCATCCATTTAAGTTTTTTCTGGTACCTAAATAAACCGAATCCAAGAAGCCATTGCGCGACAGCGCCAGTTTACACGAACAGACCCCGATTTTTAGCGCTCAGAAATGACGCTAATATTGCATTCACAAGTGTATCTTGTGCGTTTACAAGGCAGATCGCGCGCTTGCAGCTCTCAGAAAATTCTATCTGAGCACAGAACGAAAAACACAATCCAAAACGTAGTCAGAACTTGGTATGAAAATTTGGTAGAAACTGGTAGTATTAACTGTTATGACAACAGAGATAGTAAGAGCTGAATTTGCGATGTGCATGGTGCCTGATCAATGAAAATGACGATTTCGTTAATTTGATACCACCAAAGACATCCATCGCTTTCTAACATCAAACGATGAAACACAAAATTCTTTTTCGTGAACTATGAAACCACAGTTTGGTGGACATTATTCCTTTTTTTAAAAACAGTTTTAACAATCTCTTTATTGCTTAGTCCTTTTCTTCGGTGCACCAGTCGCTCTTTTGACGCCATGATCTAAAAATGTCCTTGTTCCGTTAACTCCTTTCTAAAATGCCATTTCTATCAATATAGTTTTAAAAAGTATCCCAGACAAAACTTAAATGGCCAGAGAATGATATGCAGAAAAGCGTTTACTTTTATCTCTTACCATTTTAGAATTATTTCAGTTTAAAATCGATCAATATAAAAAACCCACCCTGTATATATATATTATTATGCTGTATACTGCACTCTGACAACATTAAAGCCCTCAACAGAAGTGAGCAAACAACTATATTCCGCCTCCGAACCCAACATGTACCACT
>JAUKPP010292031.1:0-2500 GCA_032273245.1 Phyllaplysia taylori
GGGGAAGGGAGACCAGATCTGCTGCCTCAATGCACTGCAATAAAAATAACCCTGGGATTTTCTATTACAGGTGTGGTTTTATAGTCTACTCGTTCAATGGCACTCTTTTCCGTTGATACATTATATAGCATGCACATACCGGCACGTTTCAGCACATAATGCCAGTATAATGGACTCAACCTTCTGTATCATTATTTTAAAAAAAAATAGATGAAAACTTAGAAGTAGTAGTAGTAATTACATGCAGGACAGTCAGCCATCTGAGACACTTTTTGGTACTCCTCTTTTTCTACGTATGAAAATGTAGGACATGTCTTGGGGAATGTCAGTTCAGTTCGGAAGTTTCTAACCTAAACACAAAAGAAAAATAATACATGTGTCTAAAACCAACCAGAATTATTGATAAGAACGTCTCTCTCCCACCCCCTCTCTCCCTTTCCCGCCTCTCCCCATTCATGTTCTCTCTCCTATTCTCTTCTCTCTTTCTACCATCTCTCCCTTTCTCTTTCTCTGTCCTCTGTATTATCCTTTGACCTCCAAATGGTACCATTTTTTCTCTCTTTGATCTTCAGTCGCCCTCTCCTCCCCTGCACCCCTCTCTCCCCCTCTATCTCCACCAACACCAAATGCTGTCCCTTTTCCGTTTCTGCCTTTTCTTCATTGGAATCTCTCTCTCTTCCCTCCTCCCACTCTCCCTTTCTCTCTCTCTCTCTCTCTCCTTTACCTCCCCCTCCCCAGGCGCGTTCTCCCCATCCAAATCTGTACTCCGGGAAACCACACAACGACGGTGTTAACTCAATTCCTTAAGCTTCCCTAATTTGACCAAATCTTTTCATTAAGCAACGCGGACGCCTTATTTCATTTGTGAATCTGTCGCTAAAAGCATTTACCCGTTGTCCTGTCTCGGAGAATAAGACAACGCTGAAGCGGACAGCGTCTTTTGTGAGGCTTTAGACATTACAAGGCATCGGGCTTGAAACAATATCTGCATCCTTTGTGTGACATTACACGTTGTAAAAGTTAGTGCAGGAAGCTTAGTTTCACAACGAAGACGCCACCGGTCCCCAAAATCGACAGGCTCGCGTCATTTCCGGGACTGTCTCTCCTAATTTGCGCTGTTTAGGAGCACGCGCCGAGTAGGAATCGCGTGGCATTATCATTTGGCGCAGAGTTACGAAGAGCAGAGCGGGCGATAATGACGGGTGATTATGACGGCAACGAGACGGGATGTGCCGATGACGATGATAATTACACAGACGAGGGAGAACCTTGCTTATAAAGCTCAAGTTCCCGCGTTTAGCTTTAATAAACTTAAGCCCAAGCATTGTAAGACATTATCGTTAAGCCGAACATGATGCTAATTACGTCCGGGGCCGCTACTTTTCCCTCAGCTCGAGCTAATGTAGCAGATCATCATTCTCTGTGTCACCAGTCCGCTTCTCGGTCGGATGTTGGCGCTAGCTAAGCCTTTGTGGCCACACGAAGACACACGTTCTGGTTGTTTGGTTTGGTTACCAGTTTTCAGTCCCATGCAACACTGTAAGGTCATTTAAGAGACGGGCTACTTCGACCCTGCATGTCAGAGTCAACCCAGGCTGAGAGTGAATAAATCCCAGCAGGTTGGCCTTGACACACAGGGTCGAAGAATCCTGCCTCATAACAGTGTTTAAAGGGACGTAACACTGGCAAAAAAACCCAAATTAAAGATAGAAATCGTGGTGGATATTTTGAGCCATGATTTTAAGATAAAATCCCATAACACGTTCAGCAGCTGATCACACTCTTGACTCGCATACAGCTGTGTCCCAAGCCGAAAACAAACATCTAGAGAGAATGAGGCATTTCTACCCGGAGAAAACAGGTGGGCCACCAAGCCTTCATCCATGTACAATAAAGCTTTCAAATCACACCTAGGGTCCGACGTATTGTATGATCTTTGACATCAAAACACTTCTATTTTGCGACGACTCAATTTCGTCCCACCCATTTACCAGCCTTTGGGATCTCACTTCTTAAGGGCCCTTAAAGATATGACACCATTCACTCAAAATATTGACTCCAACTTAATAAAGAGAAGCTTGCCTCAGGGTTATTCGATGTTTAGACGACTGGACATTGGTCGGTGACCACAAACGAACAGATGGATTGCCGGAGGTAATTGTTTTGAGAAGGTAATTTATGGTCCTCCTCCCTCGAGATCAGGTGAGGGAGGATGCTAACGGTTGTTTCTTTGGTGTAGGTGACGCCTGGTGGAAAATATTTACTGTTGACACAACGCGTGCTTTTGTGAAGAAGTTGGGATTAAAGCTGTGTGTGGGAAGAGCTAGCCTACTTCTCAGCACTGTTGGGCGAGGATCGAATGCTTTCGGGAGTTAAATCCGGACCGAATTCCTTTCTAAACGAGAATTGGTGATTGGAGATTGAATAACCTTTTGTTGGATTGTCCCAGTCCTGGTTCTCCGTCTCTTTCTCTCTCTCTCTCTCTCTCTCTCTCTCTCTC
>JAUKPP010292031.1:5000-10141 GCA_032273245.1 Phyllaplysia taylori
GAAAAACTGAATAAAGGATATAATCGAAAGGTGCTCTGATCAATCGAAGCATCTATCTATTTGTCGCACATGTCTGCACAATTATGAAAGGGTGGTTGGCGGGTGCTCTGGTGTGGTCTGCTACTTCTACTCCTTTCTGAATAATTTTTCTATTGTTCTAATCTATTTCCAGGCAGTGAAATTGCCTTACAGTGTCAACAGTGCCGTATAATCTCAACAAAACAAAAATCAGCACAGGTGATGAACTGCTCAGCCCTAGAATGAATATTCGGCTATTCGTAAGTCACAAATAGATGTTTAAATTTTCCGGATTTATCTGAGATACCAGTACCTCTTTGCTAGGTCTCTTTATGGTCTTTCTCAGCAGTCCCATAAGGCAAAGGGTACGAAGGGGGTGAAGGGGAGAGGGGGTAGGTTGAAAAAGGGGGGGGGGGGTGAGCAGGGAACATCCTCCCTCAGAGACATAAGCGGGTTTTGCATAAGGGCAAACAGTCCAAGCACCATTGTGGGGTATTCGCCTCTTTGCTAAACAATCAGCGACATGAGCGGGTTTTGCGCAGGTTTCTAACCCTTGTTCCTCCCAGCATGCAACTCATAGAAGCAAACCGGATTACCATTTACTGGCACGGGGCAGCCGCCGGGTGGCGCGTGCAGGCGTTTTCTGTACATGGGCGCATTTAATAATCATTAGGGCATGTTCTCTCTGCTTTGATCTTGCAATAAGACATCTGTGGCGACAATAGGGACGCATGCGAGTGTTCGACTTAAGACAATAAGAACGAGCGCCAACTGCGTGTTGAGCGCGTGCTACCGTGTCCTGAAGTCAACAGGCCAGGGTAATGGATGGGGTAACCAGTGGGACGCAAGTAATAGGATTGCATAATCATTACATTATGGGGGACTAAAGTCTTAAAGACATCTTCATTTGATGCAGTTTTTGCAGTCTTTTTTAAATTCTGATTCATTTAAAGGCTTTTCAAAGAGATACAATTTGAAGATTAGAGAACGACTGGTACCCAGGGCAAAACTACTGAGCATGTTTGAATGTCTTAAATTATTGCTAAATAGGATCTTCAGACGGTTGTTGAAATCTTCATTAATGATTAAAGAAATATCGTTTAGCTGCAAAAAATGTTTCTAAGACATTACTGGTCGCTTTGTAAAAAAGCTTGATCTTGACTTTGTGGCTTAATAATGAGGTGATGCCGTCTTTATGAGCTGGTCTTAAGCTGTGGGATAATAAAAACAACAACCCAATAACAGTTGGTCTAATACTTTTTACAAAACAACTAAACGAATACGACTTTTACGTTGACATTCTGCTGTCTATTATATTTTCTTTTCGGTTTGAGTACTAGTTTTGCGTCCCTTGCAACACTGTAAAATCATATGAGAGACAGGGTATTTCGGCCCTGCTTGTCAGGGCCCACCGAGCCCGAGAGGAAAAATAGATCCCAGGAGAATAACGAGATCGTCCTGACGTGGGATCAAACTCGGGTCTTCCGCGTGACAGGCGAAGAGGGTAACTACTACACCACAGACGCCAGTCTATATTTTCTGTGTAAAAGTAGGTGTGCCGAATACAAGGTACGAGGGTCTGAGGTGTAATAGTTAGTCTCTTTGCCTACCATGCAGAAGGCGAGAATTCAAGGCCCACGTGGAGCAGATTTGAATTTGAGTCTCCATCTTTGTGGTGGAATGTAGTGACTCTCTCAACCCAGTTTGGCTCTGGCAGACAGGGTCGCAGTACCCGGCCTCTTTGATGACCTTATGGTGTTGGGAGGGATGTAAAACAAAAAAAACAACAGAGAACGAAAAAGACAGCCGTAACAATGCACAACTTTATGGACACGATGGTTTCGTCTCCATTCTTTTATCAACAAATTTTTCTTTAAAAAAAGAAAGAAATATAATAAAATATAATGTACTTCTCTGTAATTTCCGCCCGGAAGCGGAATGACGCTCTGCACATGCGCACCTCAGTGTTTGTCGCACCTGACTACACAGGTGATAGAGCGCTCAACACTAAGTGCCTATTGCGTCATTCTCGCCAGCCAGGGCGTATTGGCCAAGTCTAGGTACGAGCTCTATACACATTTAACCTGGACTGCATTCATTCTCTTTTACTCTACCTCTGGATAAGAGAAGCCGTGTAATGAAATGTTACCGAATAAGCACAGGTTTGGAGAAGGGGGTAAGTGCAATTAGGATTGATAAATGAGAAAATGTCGGAAAAAGCTGTTAATCTCCTTAATTTTGTTTATTTGTCTAATCTGTCTTTCAAGTTGTCTGTCCCTCTGTTGATCTATCTGTTTGTTAGTCCGTCTTTGCGTCTGTCTACGTGTGTATACAGCTGCACAGTTTTATAATGATATGATTCTGTTACTCTGTTAGACAATTCGCTCCGTCTGATTATTTTTTTTAGGTATCTATTAATCTGTTGACCCGCATATACGTCTCTCTTCTTCCCTGTGTGAAGATCTATTATCTACTCTCTAAATCACATTATTTTCCGTTTTAGTGCAGATTTACTGAGCCTACCAACAAGACCAAAATGATGTAAAAATGTAAAAAAAACCAAAACAAAGAATACAGTAGCAGTAGTAGCAGCACGAGCATGTTAAACAGGAGGATATTAACAACAACGACAACAACAGCAACAACAATAACAACAATAGCAACAACAACAATAAACAATGGACAATGGACTACAAGTCTGGCTGGATGTTTTTGTTGGCGCCATGAGAACGACACACGGAGACATACTATCATCAACTTAATTCGAAAATGTTGATAAGAAAGTTGTTGACCATGTCACCATGTCACCAATACCAGTCTATCCCTCCAGACACGGGCTCGTTACATCCTTTCTCGTTCTTCTAGTCTCCTCTTAGACCAACAAACGATCTCTCTTCAGCCCTAAACCAGTTCTAAACACTCCCTCCTTCACCAGAGAGTTCACATATTAAGAGAGGGAGAACTTCCCTCCCTTTTTGTAAAACGGAATAAAGTGAGGCCGCGCGTATTTTCAGTGTTTTGTCAATGTTGACACTCTGTAGTAATCTCTTGAGAACGACGAATTAATGCAGAACGGAAGCACAATAACGCACCTTGCACCATATTTCTTAGTTGGCAAACGCAGCATACCGCGCATATTTTGCTTAAATCCGACCCTTCTTCGTATTAACTCTCCTCATCATGTTTGTCATCAAGCTTCATTATCTAGTTCCTCTCTCTGTATCTGAACTCTCTGCCTTAACTTTCCTGGCCCTTGTCCCAACCATCAGTCTGTCTTGTCCACTTTTACTCAATACATGACGTCACAGTCTTAATGAAAGACCACCTTAAGTCACATTACGACTAAAAACTTATCTGTGGAGATTTCGGCGGATTCAAAGCGGCTGATCTGAGCCTAGTGGACACCGGCAGAGCGGGCACTTGGTCACTAGTGGTCAGAGATAGTGTTTATCCACAAGAGTCTCATGGCGCCCGGAGGCAATCCCTCTGTCTATCTCACTCTTGCTCTTTCCCTTCATCTCTCTTTCTATCTGCCTCTTTCTTATTCTCTTCATTTCTCAATCTGTCCCTTTTTTTCTCTTTCTCTTTCACTATCTCCCTCTCTCTCTCTCTCTTAGTCTTCATCTCTCTGTATAATTGACCCTCTCTCTTTCCTTTACCCCGATGTCTATCTGCATCTTCCCCTCTCTCTCTCTCTCTCTCTCTCCCTCTCTCTCCCTCTTTTCGTTTCTCTCATTCTTACTCTCTGTCTCTGTCTCTTCATCTTTAAAAAAAAAAAAAATTTTCTTGCTTCCTCAAACTCACGCTCGCTCTTTCTTCATTGCCGTCTTTCTCTCTGTTTCAACTGTTTCTCTCTATCTCTCTCTTTCGCTCTCTCTCATCCCCCGTGTTTTCATCTCCGCGTTTCGAATTTCTACCTTTTTTAATTCTTTATTTAAAATATTTTTATTTACTTTCTCATTTTGTCTTTGTTATTTTCGTTGTTTCGTCTTCCTTTCCTTCTTACACCCCCTTCTTTCATTCAATTCGCCACTCTCTCGCAGCTTGATCTCTCTCTTTCTCTCTCTCTCTCTCTCTCTCTCTCTCTCTCTCTCTCTCCCTCTCTCTCTCCCTCTCTCTCTCCCTGCCTCACAGCCCCAAAGACAGACCGGACCCCCGTCCAGAATGACTATCATTATTAGTCTCCCACTCGGACCAGTCACATTAACAATGAAATGCCTCCAGCTATCAAGTCACTTTTCATGTGTCTCTCTTACTACGGACCACAAACACTGCCTCGGGTTCCAGTTGATTGAATTGTGAAGACCTAATCCTCCCGGCTCTCTAACTGATCAACCCCAGTGCCCCCCCCCCTCCAACTCCACCAACCCTTCTGACAAATAAGGGGCCAACTAAAACAACAAAAAGAAGAATAACTACACGTCACAAACGCAAATACGTAATACGCATACACGCGCACACAAACATTCAGCCAAACATGCCCAGGAAGATTTCCACAACGTCCTCTCTACCTTCTTTATCTTTACCGCTCAATCTTTCCAAATCTTTCACAAAATATATGTTCCCGCTAGTCACTACTTTCCTCTTCTACTCTCTGACAACCACAGCCCCCACCCACCTCCAATATTATTTCCCTCTACCCCTTTTATTCCCTATTTTGCACCTGCGGCAAAAGCTAATGTTCACCGTGTCTGTGAAGTTGACCACAGCTGCAATTTTTACTAACGGTGATAGGAAAATAAACCTGTCACAAATGAAATATGTACAGGTGTATACGTTGAGCACGCGACAGCACGAATTAATTCCACCACCGTATTCTTATTTCCGACCCTACAAGAGTTCAGAGTGATAGATTCATTCCGACCAAGTCTTGTTCTTTTACAGCCCCCCCCCCCCACCCTGGCCTTTCTGCACAAGAGAATCCCCAGATTATTATCTCTTGATATAATTCAGAAAATTTTACCCTTTCTGTGGTCGAGAATATTTAATAATATGTTAGTAAAATAACAACAATAACAATAATAGTAATAATGCTAATGCTAAAGGTAATAATAAAAATAATAATAATAATAATAATGATGATGATGATGATGATGATGATGATGATGATGATGATGATGATG
>JAUKPP010292042.1:0-10141 GCA_032273245.1 Phyllaplysia taylori
TGAATTTCATTTGTCTGAAATTTTATGGAATTTGGTGCAAAAACGACCGAGTTATTGACATTTTAGAGGGTTCTGTTGTTTTTTTGACACCTGTTACTTAGCCTATATACTATACTTGACATTGTTTGAAAAACTTATCAACAAGTTTAATTTGAGTCTATATGAAAATAAATGCTCTAGAAGTTATGCGATCTATATGCCTTGATAGCTTTTGCAAACTACCGTCCATTCAAAAAATTGTCTTTCTTGTATGATATTATAAAAGAAGGGTATTGTAAGCAGTATCGCACTAAGAATATCAAAATTTTTCATTGAATAAAATGTTGAGCAAGCTATATCATAACTTAAAAGAATAAAGAGATATAAATGTCATGAAAGAGCTACATGAGTTCGTTTAAATTGGTGTGCATTAAAACTTAAAACTTCCATTCCTTGATGTAGATAATATTATATGGTGCATCTCACGCTCTCATGCAACAATTGTCACAAAATGGTTTGCAAAAATTGTAAGTTAACAAAGGCAAGGATGACTGCAGAAATAGGCTACAATACAATTTACCATAATGATGACAGCAAATTGAGAATCACTGACCTGCATCACTGCAAGTTATATCACAGATAGATGTTTGTAATGATTTTGCACAATTTTTATGTAATTCAGCGGGTAAAAAAACTCAGTTAACTTTATTCATCCCCACAGGGAAATTAATTTTACAATGATGGTGGTATACAAACACATTCATGGTCATACAGGAATAATACATGATTACAAATATGAATTCAGGGTAACATGCCCCGTACACATTATGCACACACACACACTCACACTCACCATTGATATCGGAATGATTTACATTTCTACAAGCAGTGAAACAGAACTGCTTTTCAAATTGAACTATTTTCCATAAAAATAAAAAAAATGGATTAGATGCTCTTAAAGGCTGTAATTGAGGAAATTGATCTACAAGTCATTTTAAAAATGCTCATTTCATAACCTTGTTGAAAATGGGAAGGCCTGAGAAACAGAATGAAATTAAAAGCTATGGGTGAGAAGGTCCTACTGAAACATCACTAGTTCATTGTAGTTTCTAACTTGACATTAATTATGAATTGCAGTTGACAGCTGGCCTTTAAACCTTAGCCAATGTGGTTTTGATTTTCCCTTGCATGCTGGCACATCAACATTTTACTGCATTAGTGCATGAACATTTTTCAACAAGGTATGTATTTGAAAATGGACACATGAAGTAGGACTATCTCAAAGGTTGATCCAAATCCACCAAGGAAGAAGAAAAACCTAAAATTACTCTTGAAAGAAAAGCATAATTAGACAATTAGTTTGTTTTTTCACTAGAAATCAATACAAACTTCTATTAATTTACTTTTATATCATACTGAACTGATAAAAACACCTAACAAGTAGTGATCATGCAGCAGTTTTATGAGCATAAAACAATTGTTTGATTTATGAATAAATGTAGGTCATGGAATGAGCACACTATTCACTACTCATTATAATGACTATGGAAATAAAAAAGTAAAGACTATATAAATATGGGGAATTTTTATATATAAATGGAAATCATGGAATGTGCACACTATTCACATCTCACTGTGACTAAAGAAACAGTGGGATTTATGAATAAACATAGCTCATTAAGATTAAAATGCTATACATGATGTATGTATCACAGAACTTGATCGGATCTGAAATAAATTTTTACAAAATTACTGCTGCACTACATGGTTTTATAAGGGATGCAAAAAACAAAAAAAATCAAATAAAATCTTTAATACAAATTTACAATCACATTAGCACTTTCAAGTCACACAGCCAGACAAAGAACCCAATCCCTTATGCTCAGCTAGCCATGACACAACCAGGCTTCTCAAGATTAGCTCATATTTCCGCCATGAGATTGGTTGGGCAAATTTTAGGGGGCACATACAGAGTAGTTTTTTTTATATTGATCAATCAAGTCATTATCTTCAGCCTGCAATCCCCTCCCACCCCTTGATGCACATCTCAACAGAATCCGTCTGAAAACAAAACCAAACTGCCCCCTCTGTCCACACCCGTATGAAACCTGTTTGAGTGCCCAGCCTTGCATGATCTCTGGAAAAATCTGTTACCGCAAGCAGCAAATAGTTTCAGTTTCAGTTTGGTTTATTAGGCCATTGGCCAAAAAGTCTTTACTTGGCATTTCCGAAAAATGGGTGTGAATAGTGAAAATACTCAATATGGAAACCCTGAGTAACTCAGGAAGAGATCCCAGTACTATGTCATGGCATTAAGTCGATTTATGATTTCACTACGGGACAGTGCCAGATGTGCAAACAGACCCCGGCCTGATTTTTATTGCACAAAAATTATGCTAATCTTGCATTGACCGACTGCATATTGTGCGTTTAGAAAGCAGAGCAACATAGTCTTATTAAGTATCCCAGATAAAACTTAAATGGCCAGCAAATGATGTGCGAAATTCGTTTACTTTTATCTCTTACCGTTTTAGTTATTTCAGTTTAGAATCAGTCAATATAAAAAAAAAACTCCCTGTATACGTGCCAAGTGACAGTAAAGTGTTAAATACAAAAAATTTCATTTTCAAATATTTACAAGAATGAAAAGAATGAATTATATCCTGAAACCAGGCAAATGATACACCCCCCAAATGCAAAAATTGAGTGACATGTAGATGAAGGGTTTTGTCTCAGTACTTGATCATGGCACTCGGTTTGGTTTCATTATGCTTTCTCGGTTCAGAATGAGGAGTTGAAGAGTACTGCTGAACAAGCTTGAGATTCTTACGAGATTGTGGTGGAAACAGTGGGAAAGAAAGAATTTGTTACAACGAAAAACAAACTGTCATAGAAGATGATAAATTTGGATTTAAAAGCCAACATAACTTGTCTGCCACTTCATTTCAAAGGGACTTTTCAAAGTCTGAGTATGGATTACTTATTCTTAGAAGATGATAATCAATTTTGGGTACGGTAAACCTAGACCACAAGAGATCTGTATTGATGACAAAGAAATTTGAAATTGATCAACGCTGTACAAAACCAGCATCTGTGGTGTAATGGTAAGGCTCTTTGACAGTCACGAGGAAGGCGCGAGCTCAATCCCACAATATGTGCTTTTCTGCAGGGACCCGTTCCTCTCAGTCCAACTAACTTTACAAATATCATTCATTACAATTACAAAAATAATTTTGACGAATGCATCACAATAAATAACTTTGATCCCAAGTGTATGAGTTAGAATTGGTGAAAATGTCTGTCACGTAGATTTTCTTGATAAATTGTAATTTTCAAGATTCATAATTCAATTCAAAGAAAATGAAAACACTCATTTCAGAATTAAAAGAAAATCTATACAATATCCAGTCTATTGAATTAAAAATTATAACACAGAATTTGGATAAAGCAGAAATTGTTGATGCCTTGGGAATCCTATCAGATGACACATAATATTAATGGGATTACAAAAACACATAACGTTCCACAAGCCTTTTTTTGGCAAGTATTTGCAATGTTGTGTTGCCGGTACTGAAAGAAAATAGTAAAAACGATCCCTCTATACCGAGTGACAACACGTTTGGAATGAATGACTGCTGCAGAGTGTCCTTGAGCAACATGGACAGTGCCCAGTGGCTACCGGTAATGTCATATTATGTATCACGATACAATGAAATCATGCATTCATCAATATTTTTAACATATCTTGATTCATATTAAGCCTGGTACATGTCTCTTGCTGTCAGTGAAGATCTCATTGATTTATTGTCTATAAAATTAAAGATAATTGAGATTTCAAAAGAGTAAGAGTCACCCACTGTCAGAGGGGAAATTTGTGAAAAAATGGACGTTAATGTTTGGTGGCTCTAAACATTCCTTTTTTGCGTTTAAACGATAGCCTTGAAGTGTGTTTTCAAATATCTAGAATGTGCTTGGGGGACAAAGAGCATTCATGGTAAAAATTGCCAGACACTCAAAGGAATGCAGATAGAATTGTTTGATGAGTGCCTGATTTCATTATGTAGCGACACATTTATGAAAATGAATAGAGATATACCGTAGTGAGCATTTATTGATTGTACAGCGACATGGTTTTTTTTTTCATTGTTTCTATGTATCGAGTATACAGGCTTATGTAAGTGAAATCTCCTTACAGGGATAAATATAATCATGACTTCCATTGATCACATTCATTCAATACAGTCTTGAGGTATTCAAATGGAACAATTTCTTTTGCCTTCAGCTTGTGGGTGAAAGCTTGATTTTGTAACAACTTTGTAACAAAGGACACAGGATAAAGATTTCAAGATTAACTTTGCATCAATTCTCACAAAATGACACAACTACGAGAACCTTTGTGGTCTCCCTCCGTTGCCTTCTTTAACTGCGTCTGTTTCAGTTTCTTCCCTCTACTGGCAGGGTCTATCAGTGTTGTTGCCATTTTGTTGGTTTTAGCATTTTTCTCGACACTTCTGTCCTTTACCGTTTCCTCCAAATGACCAGATGTTTCTGTTTGGACACCATTTTTTTCTGCTGCCTCTGCACTTGGCAAGGACCTGAACCAGGCTGATCCTCCAAGCTCTGAGGTTGGATCCCCTCCCTTATTCAATATTTCGTTCTCCTTGTGCATCAGCTCATGAGCCTCTTTCACCAGAATGTCAACGTCTTGAGGTGTTATTGGATGCTGCCTGATGATTGTTGCACTGAATTCTAATGTCACTTCATTCACTGCAATACAGGGAGTAGCAGAAAAAGCAATTTATTTTACACATAAACAAATCATTAAAATCATTATCACAAGTGTTGATATAAATAATAGAAGAAATCAGAACTGGGTATGAGATTTGAAACACTTTACACTAATTTCATTGTTCAGTAAAGCACCATAGAGTAAATAAAATCAAATATCGTCACTATCTTCATGACAAACGAACTGGTTTTTCTCTAAGTTTGATGAAGATTGGTCTACAAACAACTAAAATGTGTCAAAAAATGGTTCCCGTGCCTCCCCCTTGTAATGATCATAACGCTATAAAACACATTCAAAAGTAAAATCATTTCATCATTGTGTTTTTCTAACAACACAAAAACCTTTCCTAGCGGCCAGCTGTAAACCCCCACTACCCATTCCCCCCTTTCATTTTTTCCTTTTATAAGGACACTGTCCACTTAAGCAGGTTTGACTGTACTAACAACATTTTGAATTTCAGACAACTTACATTCCGGAGGAAGGACAACCAGAGGATAGAACCCTCCTGGAGGCTGATAGACAACTCTGACCAGCAGAATTTTGCGGTTGACTGTGAGGTAACAAATGACTAGCTGCTCCTCATCATGGTGTATGGTCTCATCAATGTAGAGCAGACCCCAGCCCACTAGGTCTCCGACCTGTACCAGGGCACTCGCTGACAACAGGAAAAAGTTTTTAAAAAGTCTCTTGAATTAATCTGTACAAGGAACATTTTAGGTAAAGTAGCCTCAATGCAACATTATCAGATGATTTCCGAATTCTAAAACTCATGGGTCTTAACTCAGAATTTTAATAAAGGAGAAACTTTCCATGTGACCGTGACAGAAAACCATTTTTGCGAGACACCCATTATTATCCCTAGGATGCTGAAATAAAAACCATTAATTTATCAAAGCAAGGTTATTTCACACCAATTTGATGGTTTGAAAGATAATTTCAAGTAAAAGAGTCACTTACCAATAGATATTTAGCGGAATTTAGCGGAGTTAAGCGGAGGAAATGGCGGTAGCCGAAATTTGCTACCTTGCGAAATATTGAGACCCATGAAAACTATAAGGGCAGTTGAAATGCATCACTTGACTGATTGTCTGATCTCATTAAGAAAGGAGTCCAGAAAAATCCAATATTTTTCAACAATCTGTTAGAGAACTTTTGGGGTAGGCTACAACAGCATGAATGTAGCAATAACAGTAACAGATCATTAATCTAATACATTTTCTTTCCACATATTATAGTAGACCTATTGTTGTGTTGGTCACTGAGGCACAATAAATACAAGTACAAATATTATTAGGCTATGCAATGAAATAGAAATTATATGGAGGAAAACTATAATAGCATTAAAGATGAGATCTTCTGCAAAAGATATAAGTTCAGAGCAAGGCATACAACTTCAAACAGAGTATAAGAAAGATTTTTCTGCTGAGAAAGTTATCTTCCATATCTATAGGCACAAAGGCCTTCTACTTTTGACAGCCTGATAGTTTCTTTATCTGTTTTGAATGTTGACTGGGGAAGTACGGAGCAAATTCTTACCTTCGTTCACAGCCCAGAAGCGTAAAAAGTCAAGCTTCAGACAAGAATTAGGAGGTGGATCTAGAGGAGTTGCAGTGGACAACACCACAGCAGGGGGTGGGCAATCAGGACCAAAACTGTGAGTCAGCTGCACTTCAAAATGATTGTATCCTGGTGACAAAAGAGAAATATAAGTTTAGACGTTAAGAGCAGAGACAGGGTTAATACTATTTTGATAATATGCTATAATAGATTCCGTTTATAGACATTTTTATTGCTCCCACTATCTAACTGATTGGGAAACCTACCTTTATGAAGACTATATGGTGCTTGTATAGACACAGGGGTGGAGTGATCCTTCACGTGCACTGTGTTTGTTGAATGATCCACGACTGAACCAGGAGGAAGACACCAGTGTTCAAGGTTCACCTGATAAAAAAGAAAACAGAGCGGGAACTGACTTCATTGTATGATGGTAAATGAAAAAATCAGTTCATACTATGTCAAAGAAGTACCGGTATGTGCATTTTTGAAATTCTAAGTTTTGTTCAAAAGATCAAGCATTCAAGAGCAAAAGTTTTCATATTAGCGTAGAAAGTCTGCAATTCATTGAAAAGAACTCTAGCCTAGATATCTACAGAACTCATTACATACTGGAGATACCGGTATCCCTTTGATCAAAGCATCAAAAGGACAAACCTGAGCATAAAAAATTTACCCTACAAATTATTTAAAAATTAATCTATAAAATGCAGACGCTATTAAGCACTGGGAAATTAAAAAGATGTAAGACATCTATCTGATCATATCATAGGCCATTGAAATCAAATCATGTTTTATAGATTAACATCTTGTTAAATTAAAAATATATTCAGATACTCTGTAACACCAAAAAAAAATCAATTAATGTGAAAATATATCTAAAACCAAATTTATTTTCTGTTTAAAAAATGAGCTGTCTGTGTATATACATTCATGATCCAAAGATATATTTTTCAAACTGGATGTCATTGGTACTTTCCAAGAGAGAAGGTTGCTCAAATTACCACACTGAACAAAGGAGCTCCTCGCATCATGTTCTGCCAGAACACCTCAACGATCACTTCAAACCCATTTGCACATAAAGATATGGTGGGCAGGAACTCATTGAGGTTAGACTGGGTGTAGTACGCTGTTCCCACCGGCCGAAAGTTTTTGGTGAAGAGTGCAACTGACATTTCCTTGGCGAAAGCTTCCATTTCCACACCAATCATGTCTCCTGTAGATGAAGATAGTAAATATGTTTATGTGTCTAAACCGTTATAAAATTGTATTGAGTATTGCTCAGTTCTCACATGCTTCACTGGCTCTTTCTCAGCCTGTACCTTTGATTAGTCTCATTTCGGAATTTTATAAAGAGAAAGTCATTCACACCAGCTAAAAAGAGTAGCACGGGTCGGAATGTTGAAGAGAGTTTACAATCAATCTTCTCTTCCATGAAACTTCAGAAATTATAAGCTCAGCTCAACTTTTGCTTTAAAGAAGCTTGACATGGGTTACAAGTAATGCCTCAGCCATGCACTCAAAAGGAATTTTTACAAGAGAATTTCAGGCTTTTGGACTATCTTGGACCTGCAGACAGAGGAAAGCAGTTCACACAAGATCAGCCAATCTGTCAATCTGAGAGGTGTGAAATCTCCAACTTTCTTAAAGTTTCTACATAACAACATTTCCACAAACAAGGCAGTAGCAAAGAATGAAACTGATCAAAAGTAGAGCTCTGGTTCACAAGAAATGTCAAGCAGCATTGGGTGTTGCCACCATCAGAATGGGTGACCAGTACTCCAAATTTCCCTACAGCCATCAATAAAGTCTTCGATAAATTTTTTTTCTAGAAACTTAAGTGTATTATTTTCTAAACTGTAGAAACAATTTGATCGATCCAACTGTCTCTGTTTTCAATTGTCTATCGCTGAACAAAACACAAATAACAAAATCCTTACCGACTTGATACCTCTCCCCAGACAGATTCCCATCATGCCTTGTGTTTCTGTACAGTTTCCCATCCCTCGACGTCCAACCGACAGATGGCCGAGTCTTTCCTGGGTATTTGTTTAATGGGAACTCATGGCCTGCAACTCCAATGCCAATACCGGAGTCCTCATCTTGAGGGAAGAAAATAGACACATGTTACATTGAAACTTATCAACTACCTTTTTCATATAAACTTCCTAATCTGATAAAAGGCTGAAAGTAACATATTCAACAACTTTTGCAAATCAAAATCTAAAAAAAACCTTACCACTTAACTTGGGGGTTGGGGGGGGGGGGAGGTGGTTTTAATAAATCATAAACGCAAACCCAATAAAGAGAAAACGGCCTCACTATTGTAGCCTAAAGTAAACTCAGAAGGCTCATACTATAGAATTTGTTAATATGCTAATGAAGGGAGGTAGCCCTATGTGTGGGTAATATTTCTTTCATTCTTATTTTCAAAAATGTATATTTATGTCAGTTAACAAAATCTTATTTTAGTTAAAAGTACAAGAAAAACCCAGGTTTTGTTCTTCTATCGGGCGAATATGTAAAGAGGCAGAATTAAAAGCATTTTTCATTCAGCTCTCCAAAAATGGTCCACCTCTTGAAAGATAAGTGAGGACGGATGTTGTAGACACATTAGTGTCATGAGAATGGGTCCTGCACAGAAAAACTTACCAAGCTGCCTCACACGAATCAAGAAAAAGTTGCTGTTTTCTGTCAGTGGTTTCTTGAGTTGCACTGTATGAATGCCAGGTTTGTCGGCAGGAAGACGAAGCTTGGTAAAATGGTCAGTGATTGTAACTTCAATGTCTTCAGACTTGCGTATCATGGATTCTTTCACAACTGAAATATAAAAAAAGAAAGCTTTTCTTTAAACCAAGAAGATTTAAAATGTATCCAATACAGTGACAAAAAATATCTATTAACAGGCTTTTATAAGATGCACAGTGTTAAATTTGATATAAAAAGATTCACTTAAGTTATATTTCAGTCATAAGAGCTATAGGCTATATAAATGTATTTCAACTGGTGACTAAGAAAGAAAATGTTGTTCTGTGTGTATTACTTGGAAAAAAACGATACTTGAGAAAGTAACCATAAATCTCCACACAGGATTTATCTGACCTGATCAAGGAAAAAAAAACTTATAGGATGATCACTATTCGTCAGAAAGAGATACATGTAGTATAATTCATGAAGAAATTTCATTGAATTTTGTTAAGTCACCCCATGTAAATGTTCAATAAGCAAGAAAATTATGTAACAACATTATGAATGGTGACTAAGAAAGAAAATGTTGTTCTGTGTGTATTACTTGGAAAAAAACGATACTTGAGAAAGTAACCATAAATCTCCACACAGGATTTATCTGACCTGATCAAGGAAAAAAAAACTTATAGGATGATCACTATTCGTCAGAAAGAGATACATGTAGTATAATTCATGAAGAAATTTCATTGAATTTTGTTAAGTCACCCCATGTAAATGTTCAATAAGCAAGAAAATTATGTAACAACATTATGAATGGCACATAAAGAAAATGTGACTTATCAAGGGAGTTACTGGTATCAGTGGTGTAATAGTTATGCCTCTTCGCCTTTCATGCGGAAAACTCAATTTCGATTCCATGTGCTGACAAGCATAGTCATCTTTCTGCTGGGATTTGTCCCTGACAGGCAAAGTAGCCTGTCTCTTAAATGGCCTTATAGTGTTGCAAGGGATGTAAAACTAATTAATAACAAACTGACCAAAGAAAGTAAAATGATAGTAGTAGTAGTAAGGAGTGGGTTATTTATAGAGGCGCCAGCCTCAGCTGTTTTAGCCTCTTCTTGTTTTGTT
>JAUKPP010292064.1:0-10140 GCA_032273245.1 Phyllaplysia taylori
AGCCATTCCCATTTGAATTTGTTTTTCAGACCTTTGTCCAACGTCTTTACACAAGCGTGACCACGCACAATGAAAACATTATCCATTCTTCACTTCTTCCGTTGATCTACAATCTAGATCTAGGGAACACGCAGCACAACAGTAAATCCAATTGAAATAGTAATATACTAATCCTTGAATGAATCAAAGGCACGTGTTGACTAGATCTACGTTTCTTCTTGACTGTCTTTGTAATCTGTAATTAATCTAGATAAATCTACGACGTTTGTATCGCGGTGGGAGAGATGGCTTTGCTTAATCAAAACAATGACTGCGCTTGCGCAGAGGAATTCTCTAGCTCCGGTGCATAAAATTCACAACCGAAATTCCGCCGGTGGACTCTTTGTACTCGAGTCGTATCATATTTTTTCGCTCTTGACAACGGGCCGGACTCGAATTCTCGGCCGACCGGAGAATTTACTGGAGGATCGGGAGCTAAAAAACGGAGGCCCTGGAAAATCTCTAAAAATCCGGATTTCCGGTTTTAACCGGAAAAAGGGCGTCCCTGATGCATGTTTTAGCTTACCTCTAAATTGACCTTACAGTGTTGTAAGGAGCATAAAACTAAAAGCTAAGCCTAACCAAGACAGAAGCTTACTTGATCTGTGTGCTCATGCCAGATGTTTCGTGACAGGCAAGAAATCTTGGAACATCCACAAGTTGTGGGTAGTTTGTTGATTGGCTCTTGTTTGTCGCCCAATCGACATGTCAGGTGGTAATGTTGGGTCTGTATGTGCGTCTGTGTGTGAGCGCCTGCTGTTGTTGTTGTTTGGAGTAAAATATTTATAGAGAGAGGATAAGGCTGAGTTAATGAAGAATTGCTTACGTGAGATTGAAGGAAGAGAAAGAAAGCAGTGCTCAGGTGCTACATGATTTTTTTATTTGTGTTTGCAAAAACTTGAGTGAATTTCCAGAGGCCCATTATGACTACAAGTTTGCTCTCTCATAGAGCTGGTCTTCCTTCACCTCAGACCTACAGCACGGGCCTTGCACTTGCTTTTTTTTTTCTTGAGCTTTCACAAAAAGGGATTTTCAGTCAGAAGTCGGGCAGACTGTTTCCAAGATTTTATATATATATCATTGTCATGGTTGAAAGTCGAGTAATGGATTTTTGTATAAAATATTTTATCCTCATAAGTGAGTTCTTTTTTCATTTTCGTTAAAACTTGCTAAAATAGCCCTAATATTTTTTTCATTTTTTCTCATTTTCTGTGAAACCCCCAAACAGCTCACCAACAAATTTCTTGAAATTCATGCGGCATTCCACTTATCAATATCCTCATTGTTACCTGCTCTTATTTATTCACTTGCTTACAGTACGCTATCAACCGTTTGAACCGGCGCAGCTCTTCGCCTATCATGCGGAAGACCCGAGTTCGATCCCGCATGCAGATGTTTGCAGTTGTTTATTTGCTGGGATTTTTACCCTCTCAGCCTGGGTTGCCCTGAGGGGCCGAGTGGTAAGTGAACTCTGGTTCACAAGAAATGTCAAGCAACATTGGATGTTGCCACCATCGGAATGGGTGACCGCTGTGGTGTGTCCTTGAGCAAGTCACGTCAGCCCTAGCTCTACCAGGCGCTGCACAGCGGTGACTAACAATGGCGTCGTATGATTGTCAGTGAATGACGCGTTTCCGTTAATCTATTTACGTTTGTATTGTTTGATTTATTTTACATGTACACGCCATTGTACTACATATCTAATATCTCCCTACTGGGATTTATAAAGTCTTCTTTTTTTTAAGTAGCCCATCCCTTAAATGACCTCACAGTGTTGCAGGGGACGTAAAACTGGTAATCAAACCAAACTCTTTCACATCGTCATAAATTTTTTTCTCGTTGACCACTCAGATATTTTTTACCTCAACTTTAAACCAATTTTCTCATAACTAGTTATGCTAGGGTGAGTGTCTGAATGATGAAGCTCCCAATGAGAGAGGCTGTGAGTCTCCTTAGTTCTGGCCTCAGCTGTTTGGTCAGCTAGTCACTGAGAGAAAATATTATTATGTCCGGAGAGAGAGAGAGAGAGAGAGAGTGGGACGAAGAGTGGGTATGAGAGAGAGAATGAGTGACAAAGAGAAACAGAGGGATATTTAATAAAAAGAGAGAGAGAGAGTGAAGAGAAAGGACTACAGTGTTTTACATGAGTTTTGACCCCTTTTTAAACAAATTTCCTCACAAGAAAAAATAAACAAGACACTTGAACAATTCAAGTGTCATGATCTTTTTTGCATAATTTCATGCATGTGTGTATAGAACATGAGTGTTGGATTGGATGTGCAGAGCTATCTGAGCCATTTTTCCTCAAGAAAAGGGGCACAATATTTGAAGATCTTCATCACAAAACACGTTACAAGCTCAAGGGAAGAAACTGCGAAACCTGCAGTTTACTGTTTATATTTAATAATGTTTGTAAAGGAAAACTCTTCGTTGATTTTTATAATAAAATGGTTCTTAACTATATTTAACTGTCAATAATTACATAACTGACCTTTTAAAATTTTTGCAGAAATACCGACTCATAACGTGTTTTGTGCTGAAGCTCTTCATTTGTGTGGTTACCACAAACCGCCTGGTCATGTGACTTGATGGTCAGACATTGTCACTTGATAACACGCATTGTCAGAACTGATACTAGTACTTTCTATGGTGTTAGGTATTATTTACTGATACTTTCTAGGTTGGAATACAGTCAAACCTGTCTAAGACGACCACCCAATATCGAAACAAAAGTGGTCGTTTTAGACAGGTGGTCGTCTTGGAGAGGGAAAATATGTAGAAGAAATGCTATTTCGGAGTCGATGGAAAGTGGTTGTTAGTACAGGTGGCCGTCTTGAACAGGTGGTCGCTTAAGCAGGTTCAACTGTACACGATTTAACATCAGATTCCCATTAGGTGGGCAAAAATTGGAGCACAGGAGATAATTGTTGATACCACAAGTGAAAAATGTCAGGAGTTTTTACTGTTCACAACTAAACTATGACACCAGCTTGTGTGTTGATGCCAAATTTCATAAGAAGCAATATTAAATATCTGACGTGCGCCATCTTGGAAACTCCTAGGCGTACCATTATCTCCCGAATCTAACCATGGGTGTTCCTTGATTCGGCCAATAAATGTCAGCCATGATGGCATGTGATATCAGCAACAACCTGGCATGCCCCTGCCCATTCTCTCCAGCAACTTTACACCCCTTCCCCCCCTCCCTTTTCCATGAACCAGCTCTATACAAATTAAATCTTTTACTTGACCTCAACCTGAACCTTGAACCCTCAACACGTCTATTTATAGTACCAAGCTTCACCTGACACTGTATGAACACTTGTTGCTCTACTAGATCTACATCTCAATCACACAATTACACGAAAGTCTTGATTTGTGGTTTCAAGAAACGAGTTAGTTCGATAATAATAAATTAGCAATTTATGTGGGTTAGTGATAGATAAAGTAGGACATCTAGATGAGGATGAAAAAAAAAAAAAAGCCAACAGTAACAATAATTTTAAAAATATTTAAAAAAAAAAAAAGTGCAATATATGCTTTCATTTTAAAGTAGAACCCGCATAAGTTGACATTGCTGGGACCATTGAAATCAAGTCAAGTAAAGAGAAAATCAACGTACGGGATGTCAATATACAAAAAAGGAAAAAGTTGGGAATTCCAAGCCAAATGTCGAATTAACAGACGTCAAGATTGGGCCTATGAGGGTTCTACTGTAGTATTAGTACCGTCCAAGAGCGGCAAAACAATGTGAGATGTGAATGGTTGTGGGAATCTCCGGAAGGGTCTTGCTATACATTGTACCTGGTATGTGTATTGCATGCTGGGATGAATCAACTTTACAATGGGTTTGTGCTTAGAAGATAAGAGAGGTAAGATACAATAACAGTTTGTTGATCTCCAAGAGAAATTTGCAGTGGAATGGTAAACACATCTTTCTTCAGCAACAAGTAAACATACAAGCATACATACACACACAGGAATTAAATTAACAATATAGAGACCATATATATATATGTCTTGCACAAATGACAATGATTGAATAGCTTGTATTGATGATGGTATGAACTGAGTTTATCTGGTGGTTTTTGCTTTTTTGGAAATGAGACATTTGCATCATTTGATTTGGGTGTCTGATATTTTGGATTTAATATACAATGAATTATATTTGGTGACAGCAATGATCTTCATCGCTGGTTTCACCATATGCCACCATTGTAGTGAATGGTCAATAACTTTTGCTGCTTTCAGTCTAACTCTGTCCAGACATAGTTTTTGTGCTACCGTATTTCAAAAGTAATCAATATTTCAACTGTTACCATGAAAACTTTCATTGATTTCTAGTCTACTTAATAATTGTTTTCTGGTTAAAGGCAACAATTGTTGCATGATTGGTGCCATGATCTGTTGCTCATTCTGTTACTTGATTTGTCGCTCAATCCACCACTCGATCTGTTGCTTGGTCTGTCACTCAATCTGTCTTACTGTCGATCTGTCACTTGGACTGTTGCATGGTCTGTCACTTGGTCTGTTACTGAGTATGTCCCATGGTCTGTCACTTGGTTAGTTACTTTGTCACTTGTTAGTTACTCTATGGCATGGTCTGTCACTTGGTTAGTTACTTTGTCACTTGGCTAGTTACTCTGTCGCATGGTCTGTCATTTGGTTAGTTACTTTGTCACTTGGCTGTTACTCTGTCACATGGTTAGTTACTTTGTCGCTTGGTCTGTCATTCCATCCCTTCTGTCCATTGTCTGTTGCTGGGTCTGAAATTGATGGATTTTTAGTACAAGCAGCCCTATCACTTTTCCTAGCAAGAAAAACAATAGTGAACTGCTTAGAAATAAAACAAAAAGTGTAAAAATACTGCTACAATTTTGTGTATAAATATTATGTGCTCTATATAAAACATTGCAACAGAAGAAAATATTTGAAGCCTTGTTAAACTATTATGTAGCAATGTTTGCAGACATTGCAATATATTCAACAAGCAAGTCGTCATATCGTTACAGCAGATAACACACAAGATAGCATATGAGATAACATGAGATAGCACATGAGATATCACTTGAGAGAACACATGAGATAACACTCGAAAGAACACATGAGAAAACACATGAGATAACACTTGAGATAACACACAAGAGAACACATGAGATAACACACAAGAGAACACATGAGATAACACATGAGATAACACACAAGAGAACACATGAGATAACACACAAGAGAACACATGAGATAACACACAAGAGAACACATGAGATAACACTAGAGTGAACACATGAAATAACACACGAGATAACACATGCAATAACACACAAGAGAACACATGAGATAACACATGCAATAACACTCAACTGAACATGTGGGAGAACATTGTACATTATGCAACATTGTATATCACAGGTAAAAACTGACAGTTTCAAATCAACGTCTGGCCAGGACTGAAGGGATCCTTCCAACAACACGAGTGCGTGTTTCAAACAGTTTAGTCACATGGAATAGCTAGATACGTGCGGCAAACTGGCAAAATGATTTGATTCAAGGACTTGTTCATTTTTAGAGATTCCTACATAAAACTAAGATGCTTTGTCAGCCCCACAAGTTCATTAAAGTCAATAATTCAACAACAGAACTTTGCACAGCTCATACAGTAAGTAACATGTATCAAAGGCCTATCTCCATGACATGGTAGGAACCTTGACACATGAAAGGGAACTGCGGTAAGTAAGCATGTCCAGAGACATGGAGTTACAGTCCCTGGTGTGCTCCAGAATTAAAACAGCGACGTCATGATGACCTCACAGTACAGCAGTCTAAAACTGTCAGTGCACATGAAGCGTAGGTCTCCAAGTTTGGGAACAAACAATTATGGCCTGGAGCTCGTTCAGCCACTGGCAAAGCCTCACTCATCAACCTTCGAGGACAGATCAGGGATGACTGGAGAACCCAAAGCATGGCATTTTGCCAGTTGCATAGTAGAAAAAATGTACATACACATGGAGGGCAAATGATTTGCACTCTTCATTTTGCTTAGAGGGAAACATTTCCATACCAGGAAAGCAGAGCTTTTGGCATCCATAGTTCTATCCCTAAACCCAACTTTGAAAATTCTAACCCTGACCCAAAACCTATACTGTAATTTTCCTCTCTAATCCTGGCCAGATATGAGCGCTCTTAATTTCAAGAAATGCTGCAAAGTGGAGCCCTGTTTGAGGATTCAAGAAACATTGTAACATACATTTTTAATATATACAAATAGTAGTAAAAGTTCTTACCTCAACCAAATGCCGAGGCTGTAAACATGCTTTAGTAAATACGCCAGGCATTGTAATAATTTTTTAAAAACAGGTCGATACCCTCAACATTTTGGTCGAGGTTTATAACCTTTACCATTGTTTATGACAATTACAGTCAAGCACGGATAGCTCGAACACATTGGAGATTGACAAATGTGTTCGACACATCCATAATTCGAGCAATCCATAATTATGTAATTTAAAAGCAGAGATAGGGAAAGTAGCTATGCTACACAAGACGTCGGCCAAAATATGGTATTTTTTACCCCGGACCATTAAGTCTGGTCCAAATTTTTCAAGCTCTGTTGATTTCGTTGAGTGCACATGCGTATGCACTGTTTTTCAAGGCAGGAGTCTGGTTTCATTCGCTTTCTCGTTTTCCTTCGCTCTTTTCTTCACAACAGTCTAAGACTATTCGGCGTCTCCATGCGAAGCTTCGTCTTCTTCTTCTTCTCTTCTCTCTTTTGTTTCTCATTTTCTTTCTCTCAGCTTCACATCCTATATGAAGTTTTTTCTCTCTCCCTATGCTTCTTTCCCGCTTTCTTTCTTTCTCTCTATCTCTTTTCTGGTGTTGTATTAAAGTTGAAGTTCAAGCCCCGCAATTTTCTTTCCCCTGCGCCATATGGTAGTCTATGAATCGGGAGTCCAGTTTCTTCTTCTTCCTCTCTGTCTCTCCTAGTGCCAGCGTGAGCAAAGTTTATAATGCAGCTATTACTCTCCCCTCATCTCCTCTATCTGCCTCGGTTTCTTTTAAAAATTCTTCATCATACGCCGAAACTCATTCGTCACACTATCATCTGCCTTCGACCAATTCCCACTCCCTGCATCTCCCCTCCCACATTGCTAGTAGTAGAGCCAGTAGGGTCAGGAAAGCTCTAGCACCCTACACACACAACTACGCAAGGCCTAGATGTACAGGTAATGCGTAGTAGTGATGCGTTTCGACACGCGGGATCGCGCATGGTGGCTTCTCGACCACAGTGCTTGTCTTTGCTTTCCCTTTGTGCTCGTGCGACAATTAAAGTTTGAGCCGATCAGGGCAGATTTGATCAGGCTGATCGAGGTGAAGTGTCCGAGACATCCATACAGGTGTTCGAGAATGCTGTGCTGTTAATACAAAGAAAGTATAGCAGCTCATCCCGGGAATTGCATGCTGTTCAAGCATTCCGTAAATTTGAGTGTGGCGGGTTCGAGTAATCTGTGCTCGACTGTAGTGCCATAACATGAATGAATAAGTAACATTGTAAGTACAGGGCAATGCAACAATACTGGCAAACTGTACACAACAAGTGGTGATGAGAAACTTTCTCACTGATCACATTTCTTGATGTACAAGTGGCCCTCAACAAGAACAGAAATTATACAGAAAATGCTAAATGTATAAACCATTTTGTAAAAACATGTAAATCTTGTAAGTAGAGTCAGCGTATGAACACCAGGGTAATCCCTGCCATACAGCAATGTTGAATCTCAGTCACACAACAATGCTATTGACATAATCACAATAACAAGCTGCATTTCTACAGCACATAGAGCAGTCTCTGTACTCTTTACAATCAAACATTACCCCGGCACACCAAAGGGATTCGGAAACAATCTCAACTTTCATAGAAGTATAGGCCCTACCCTACATGTTCAATTAAGTCGTTTTTAATTTTTATCAACTGCGGTATGCAGCCGCTCAATGCTCCAGGAAAAAAGCAAAACTCCGAGCAGCAAAAGTAGTTAAATGTACCGTAGCATTGAGTTTCCTCATCACAGAACCAATGGGAGGGGAGAGGGGAGATTTTTATGAATAGATTGTGTAAAAACATAAGTAGACAACATCTTGACTGGGTTTTGAGGTTCTTGAAACGACTTCTCTGTATCTATGTGTCAACACGCTCCTGGGCCAGCAGGGGGGGTAGGTGGGTGCAAGGGGATGATGACGAGCAGTAACGACCCCACATCAGAATGTAAAATGACAGCTTTTGAACTACGCCAGTGGCTCAATGGAATGTTATCAGTGATTTTTAATGAACATGACTGTGTCCATGTTTGATCTTGGAGCTTCTGCCTCAAAACTGACCTTATTGTATTACAAAAGATGTAAAACTACAAGAAGACAAGAGCAAGCAGACAAACAAACCTCTGTGACACTGGAATGTGAAACAGGCAGAGAGAACTGCCTTTACTTCATGGACTGACATGTTCTGAACCTGCAGGCGTCATGAGGGTTGGATCCCCACTCTCTCCACTCACAGAACCAGAACAGTCAAGGTCACTACAACAACACTATGCGCTGGAGACGAATGACTTCACCATTACTACAACACTACAATGGAGTGTGGTAATGCCCGACACATAAGAAACTGCTAACACATTTTTCATCACGTCAGTCATAACCACTGGTCGACTTGCCCTGTGAGAACTCAGACAAAGTTAAGTTTTGTGCCTTTTGCCTACATTGATCATGTAAGACCCAGTATTTAAGGAGATGTGACCGTGATCGATGCCCACAAAAATTGAAAGACTTGTACGGATGTATTGCTTCTCTCCAGATGTACCGAGATAATACCGAGATGACAACACAAAACAGATCGCACACACAGTCAGCTTTGAACATGATTCGTAAGTCTGAGTGTGTCTACAAACTACCAGTCCATGTAGAGCTGTCGTCAAACAAGCGCTGGGATTGCCCAGCAGGCCACAAGTGACCTCTGACCCAAGACCCTGAATGTTGTCTCAGACTCGGCGATGTCGGAAATCTTGGTAAAGGGCCAACAGTTGAGGGTGAAGCTCGGCAAAACTCGGACGTCGTTCCTTCCTGAGGACACAGATGTACAACATGTAACTATTGTGGAAAATGTAAACCCATGATAGAACAAGAGGCTACAACAGATAGATAAAATAGAATAAGATATAAATGCATTATAAAAACAATATTCAACCAAGACAGGAAAGTTTGTGTGACAATGAGCTGCATAAATCTGTCAAAACAGTTGGACCCTTGATAATGAAACAACTCCAAAGTGTCTCTCTGAAATTGCTTGTCCTCTGGCAACACTATCATAGCAATGATAATAACCTTTAATAGCATTTCTATAACCGCAGAGATACAAAAAAGCTCAAGATGCTTTATAATTATAACATCATCACATTCACAAAACACTTTGACACAGACATACCAATCAATCATATGAGGAGTTCAGACTTTCTAAGTTACAGGCTCAAATTGATCACAGGTCACTGGACTGATAGAGATAGCATGCATGGCATTCGTCCAGCAGAGAGAGATGTACTGAAGTGTAGAATAACCCCCTCTATAGCCCAGTCCAGATCCTGGAGACTAAAACCCACACAACAAGGACAACTGTGTACACATTTTCAAGCCGTTGTATTTCTTGGATTAGAAAATTTCACACAGGAGTCATGACTTTAAGGTATGGCTGTTCCCTCACACTACGTACAAACAAAGGGTCAAAGGGAAAACATTTCTCAACGTTCCCACTATGGGACACTAGGATTTTCCTGGTCAAGTGTTGCTTGTCACCTGGTACAGGAAGAAGGTGATTCTTCTATAAAACTAACATTGCCCTTTAAACAACTACAAAGAAAGCCCTTATTTCAGGTGAGTATATATATATAGTACTAGCTGCGTACACAGCTTTGCCCGGGGTAATTGGAAAGGGAAGAGCGGGGCAGAAGGAAATATGGTTAGTTTTATGCTGAAAGAGAAACACAACACTGGCAAATTTGAAAACAAAGAAACCTGCAAACCAATGAAACATTTTAGATTAGAACAAACGAATAGGTAGGC
>JAUKPP010292075.1:0-10140 GCA_032273245.1 Phyllaplysia taylori
AAACATCAGTTTGCCGATGATTTGTTAATGTTTGTATGTACGCATTTATATTTATGTATTACATGTACAATATATATTTATGTATACATGTGTGTGTGTGGGCGTGTGTCTGTGTGTGTCTCTCTCTCTCTCTCTCTGTGTGCGTGCGTGCACGCGTTTGAGTACGAGTGGTAGAGACGCGTGAATGAGTTTTGCTATTTCCATGTTAGTTGAATATTATGTTTTGAATGAAATACCAAGCCAATGTGCCAGTGACTGGACAATAAACGATTATCTTATCTTATCTTATATATTCTAGGCTTATGTTATCTGGGCTTAGGCTGAGCGTCGTGAGCGTTGGCCATCTTTATGTTGTAATTTTAAATTCCATTTACATGTCTTTGCCATGTCGACTATCTGGTTAATCCACCCAAATTTCCCTCGTGGATGCAGCCTATCTATCTCATTTTACCATCGTATCTTTCCCACTTGAGAAAGTTACAATTGCCTCTTTGATCGACATACAATGTTAAAACTTTTGTGTGAAGCAAAAGCAAACAAATCTACAAGTGAATTACATAAACTTGATAATAGACCATAAAAGTAAAAGTGAGACATCACACGCCCAAGTGACCCTCGGCCTCAGCCCTGGTTCTAAACAAAGAACCAAGACAGCCTGATACATGTAGATCTAGGCCTACTGTGGTTTTCTTTTTTCTCCTGAGGTTCTTAGCTGTTTGTCTCTTATATTCTTTTTTAAAAAAATTTAGCAGAGGAGAACAATGCTTTCATGTTGTTGTTTTTCCTAAACGTCTGTAATAAAGAAAACAACAACAACAAAAAAGCAAAAACACGGTCGAAATTTTTAGTGCAGGGGAGATTACTCTCATAGCGTACTGTAAAGAGTTGTATTTATATCAAACAAAATGGCTGCCGAAGTGAGAGAGGCGGAGCTTACAGCAGCAAACACATCTGATTCAGACTCTGCGCCAACCGAACTGTTGGAAACAAATGAAATTCCTGGCAAAAGTGAAAATGCAGTGTTAGTAGCAACTGACTCTTTTGAAGATTTAAGCTATGCAGGCCTCACAAACGGCACCTTACCAACTGTCTCTACTTCAGGAACAATACACTCGTTAGTGAAAAAGAAGGCTCGACGAGCGAGTACATTGGTTGACGAAAATGGAGCTGCTTCTGGTGACAATACAGTTTCTGGAGATGAAACAGCGAATACTAGGGACCAGGAATCGTCAGAAGTTTCAGGGGGAGACTCACAAGAAGATAACCTTGAGGTAAATTGCCCCCCCCCCCCTCCAAAAAAACACACCAGAAAAAAGATGCAGTTTGTTTTGAATTTTGAGTTGTGTTTGTTGTCAATATGAATAATAATGTTGGAAGACAAAAGACAAATTTTTTCACCCTTCACTTCATAGTTTTAGTTTTAGTTCTTTAAGTTTTAGGCCGTCTTTTCGCATTTTTAATTAATCTTATTTTGGAGTATCAGTAGGAGGCCCACTTTCTGTTGCTTGTTGTGCACTTCCAAAAGTTGTATTTTCAAATTCGAAGTGGTTTGGTGTACATGAAATTCCTGTACACCCACTTGTGAGTTTCCGTGTACCGGGAAGTTTAGATGTTTCCCAGAAGCCAGAAGACCAATGGTTTTCCTTCCTCTCTCCCCCTCTGCACCTCATCATGTTCCCTCTATTATAATACTAGTAGGCTACCCCTTCCCTCTTCCTTCATCTTTCTTTCCGTCTGTTTCCTTCTCTCACTCCGCCCTGCTCTCCCTTCCTGACATATCACTTGAACTTCTTTCTTTGTCTTCCGCTTCTCAAGAACAATAGGCGACAGCAATAAATCTGTTCTGTGATTAGCAATCTACCAAACAGTGATGTTGCAAAGGATTTACAAGGCTACATGTCGGGCAAAGGGCCTACTCGTTTGGGCCGTTTGCCACTACGCTACGCACTCGCCTCTGATGCCAGCATACAGTGTGTCTCAGAGACTGTCGTTTATCAAAGCACTAGATCCACCTATGGTGCCTTTCTTTTTTCTATGTTCCTGCGATCTAAATGCATCACTCTTGAGTCGTTTTTCTCTTTTGCAATATTTACGCTTTCTTTCTCCAACTGTCTCCCGCTTTTTACCTGCACACCTCCTCAGCATCCTCTACTCTTCTTTATCAGCTCTCTCTTGTCTCTGTCTCTGTCTCTCTCTCTCTCTCTCTCTCTCTCTCTCTCTCTCTCTCTCTTTCTCAGTACATGAAAATCCTGATATTAAGCATTTGAAGTATTTGTGCTGTTATACGATGAAATCAGCTGCTCAGGAATTTTTTGGTAATGTAGGACTAGAGCTATTAAGTAAGCCTATACTGACATTTCTCCTTATAGGTGAAAAAGTTACAGATTATCTTGAATTAAGATTATAAAAAATATTTGTCATTTGTATCAACATTGGAGCTTACACTGTCTGAAGGGAATCCAGGGGGAAATTAACCTTTAACTTTTTGTGACTTTAAGAATGAGTTTCTTTTCTTTTGCAGACTCAGTGTTCTTGAGTACAATTAACTGAAACAATGGTGTTAAATGTGGAAGATGTCGCGGCACAAAAGCATTGATTGATGGTAACAATTGCCTTCAGGGAAATGCAGTTATCTCTGTTTGCTTTGTCTAGACAAGCACTTGATTTGATAGAGCACACACTTTGTATAAATTGTGTGTGTGTGTGTGTTGATATGAATGTGTGTGCGTGTTCCCTACGTCATTTCTTCGCTTTGGTTAGACACATTACAAACAGGCTTATCAACTGTTCTTTTATGGTGAACATTTCAACACACTCTAATTTGGATTTTATTCTGTGGATACTGAAGGGGAACATTTTTTGAAAGACTTGTACTGTAGTCGAAGTTGCCAAGAGATTTTAATTAAGTTTTAAAAATATCCCTTGCCCGTGTACTAACTAGATGTATGCTTGGAGTCAGTTTTGTTTTGTTTTTGGCTTAGCGTCCCCTGCAACACTGTAAGGCTGTTAAAGGACAGACTGCTTCGACCGAGTCAAGAGGGTTGGCCCTGACAGGTACGGTTGAAGAGTCCCAGCAGAAACACGGAAAATTGATAAAAGAAACTGCCCCATGTGGGCCTTGAACTCTTGCCCTCTTAAGAGCCTAACCATTACACCACAGACACTGATTGCTTGGAGTTAGAGAGATACTGATACCTAGTAGAGTGGCACTATGGTCAGTTATTAAATTTTATGTTCCACTCTCTTCTGTCAGTCCCGTCTCACAGATCTGTCACTCAACGAGACAGAATCTCTTCAGGAGGAGATTCCGATGGCACAGCTCATGCCTTCCACGTCCGACATAGAGGATGTCAACAGCTTGGAGTGGAAGCAGCAACAGCGGCATATCTTTATAATCAGTGAATCTGGAAAGCCAATATACAGCAGGTAGGGCCTCTTGAGCTTGAGGAACTGGCTTAGGGTGAGATTTGGGTTGAAGGTGAAAGAGATGAGGAGAGGGGGGGGAGGGGGTGGAGTGGGGGTGTTGCTCAAATTAATTTTATTTGGATTGTGGCATGAAAACTTCAGTAAGTCACTCAAGAGTTAAATTGATTCCAGTATTACTTTTTACCAGTGCAGAGTTGTCAATTTCACATTATTAAAACAACATGGGAGCGGCGCTGACGTGTGATATGATGGAGGAAATCATTGCCAAATGCTTTTTGGATCTTTCTTTTTTCACATTTTCGTGTTGGTTTCAAAATCTTTGTCATCTTGTCCAATGAAAGTTATCCTCTGAGTAATTTGTTTATAGAGACCCCAGCTTCCTGCTTATTTAGCTGTTTTGTCATCAGTTTAACCAACATCCTAACATGCTTCCCTTAATTTGATTTTACTCTTGGGGAATGTAGGTACATGTCAGTACAATGGCTATAATGTCTTTTCTTATGAGTGTGCTTGGTCCTTTCTTGTTATGATTATACGGGAATGCACATCAGTGATGACGTTTTGGCTCTGTAACAGCAAAGACAAACTTGTTCATGCAAGAGGAATGAACATTATGTTATTTTAAATGGGTTTTTTTATGAGATTTTCCCTTTCTGATTTCACTTACATTTCCCCTTTAACATTTATTTGATTTCCCCTTTTACAATTTTCCGATTTTTTCATTTAAACATTTCTGATTTCCCCCAGACATGGCAGTGAAGACAAATTGGTAACAATTATGGGTGTGATGCAGGCTCTGGTGATCTGTACACATGACTCCAACAAGGATAATCTGCGCTCCATCGTGGCGGGCGACCATAAGTTTGTCTTCATGACCCGCGACCATCTCACATTTATTGGCATCACCCGGGGACGAGAGTCGACGCAGCAGATGCTGTTACAGCTCACCTACATGTACAATCAGGTTAGTGTCATAGTGCTTTGTGGTGACAACACCAATTTTCTCCTGCAATTGTGTCGATCGTCTCCCTTTACAGACTTGGGATAAAAGTAATTCTACTGCCATTAATGAAATGTTGATTTTCACATCCTTGACCTACCATGTGTTTTGTTGATGTTTTTGTTGTTGTTGCCGACCAAAGGCTTATATGACAACACCAATTTTCTCCTGCAATCGTGTCGATCGTCTCCCTTTGCAGACTTGGGATGAAAGTATTTCTGCTGCCATTAGTGAAATGTTGCACATACTTTGATCATCTCGAGGTGAACGTGTAATATTCTCTTTGATGCATCATCCTGACTTCTTCTGCCTTTCTTTCATTCTTCTTTTGCCCTCCATTCCTCACATTCCAAGGTTGCAAATAGATCAGAACCACAGGGTGAGAATAAGGAAACCCGAAGCTATGATCTTGTATACTCATAGGAGCTGGGAAACCCTAATCAAGGAAGCCAATAGTGTTCACTGTTGTCTACGACCTGCTCTATTTATTCACAACAAAGTTTCTAGTAGATAGATTTTGCGACATCATCAGCATATTTTGTGATGTATATCATGGTACCGCATCATTTCACTAGAGTGTTTGAGAAATGGAATGGATCACTACCAGCATCTGTGGTGTAATGGTTAGGCTCTTCACATATCAATGAGAAGACCTGGGTTTGATTACCATGTAGGAATGAGCAGCGCAGCAGCTTGCACAGTATGCTTCTCAGGAATTGGAGGTTGTTTACAGAATGCTATCAGGTCTTGTGAGGTAGTATTATAGATTGTGTAGTGTCTGGAGCTAAGTAGGCACTATATAAATGACTTATATTATATATTTGTTACCCCAAGACTTAAAGCCGCTCTCACTGTTTTCAGGTCATCAGTGTCTTGACCCTATCGACACTCACACGCATCTTCAAACAGCATCGGAACTACGACCTCAGGCGGCCGCTGAGCGGGGCGGAGAAGTTTTTCGACAACTTGCTCAACCTCATGGATGTTGAGCCCGGGCTGTTACTTTCCTCAGTGAGATGCTTGCCTCTGGACAGCTCCGTCCGGGACCAGATCTCGCAGAGCATTGTACAGCATGCTAAGGTCAAGGTAAGACAGCATCAAAGGAAAAAAATGTGTTAATGATTTTGGCTTTGGTTCCATGCAAAAGTCAAGATAAACTAACATCACAGACAGCGGATTATTATTGACTTTTTTTTGTTCGTTTTGTTCGAGGTCTTTGCAAAACTTTAAGGTGATGAAAGAGTTGGGTTGCTACAAGCTATCTATGTCGTTAGATTGTCACATTCCTGACCTACCCGTGTCTCTTGTTGTTGCCGACCAAAGGCTTATATGGGTTATTCACCCTTCAAGTAGTGCCCAAGGTCTACAGAGCTATGGCAGCCAAGCTATGCACCTATGAAGTGAAGAACTTTCAAGTTGGTCCTCTAACACTTCAAGAGTCCTGCTCAGTTTCAAAACCTTTCCTGGCCAGAAAGCATGTGTGGGAGAGTGACCACGAGTTTGAATCTCTTAATTTCATATTGAAAAAAACTCCGTAAGACGAAAGTGTAGGTTTGAGTCGAGGGCACCTTTGCATCACATGCATTTACACATTATTAATATTGGTTTGGTTTGGTTTTGGTTTCATGCCCCATGCAACTCTATAAGGTCATTTACGAGGCAGGACCTCCGAATTTTACGTCCATCCCCGATAGAACAGGGGTCGGAGCCATATAAACTCCGAAAAAATCCCGGGGATCCTCCCCGGATTCGAACCCGGGACCTTCCTATCTGTAGGCGGGTGCACTACCGCTCGGCCATCGACACCCCCTATTAATATTGTACTTTGAGTGAGGCAAATTAGTTTGTATGAGAGACAGACTTTAGTATTTGGAAGTTTGTAGTTGGTAACACCCACAATTTGTTCTTTAGCGGTTTTCTCCAAGCTCACGTGTCTTACCTGGATGAAGAATGCCATACCTATGTGATTTGTTTCATCTCTTCACCAGGATCTGGTCTTTGCCTTGATCATTGCTCAAAACCAACTAGTGACCCTGGTGAGAATGAAGAAGTACTACATCCACCCCATGGACCTTCACCTCATCATCAACCTCATCAACGCCTCCGAGTCTTTCAAAGCAGCCGAGTCATGGACGCCAATATGTCTGCCCAAGTTTGATGCTTGGTTTGTAATGATTTACTCTTTTTTGTAGATGTACTCCAACGGCAATGCAATGTGATCAGGCACTTGTCGATTGAAGACCAGTGCCATTTGCCCTACCAATAAATGCAGGAAAGTTGCCTAACTCTATCTGTAGATATTGCAACCTCAATTTTTGTGCGTGTCAAACTGTTAATGTCCCATTTAAAAGAGGTGGGTATCCCTTACTGTTCAGGGGGGAATCAACAAGGAAATGTCCTATAGAGTTTAAAGGCTTTCAAAATTACTTGGAGCACAAAAATATGCCTAGTTAAATGTGCTGTACAGTTAAGGAAAAATGCTGATAACTCTGTTTTCTTTTTGACCAACGCCTGATTCTATTTTGTTCCAAGGCAATTGTCTCTATTTATAGTTGTTAAATGGTTTTCTCTGAATCCTGTCTTCATTTCTAAGGGCGATTTGAGTCTGGAAATATTTGTAGTTCTGACTGAGATAGATAATTAATTCCTAAGAAAAGTGTCTCTCTTTCAATTTTTAGTTTGTTTGAGAGACTGACTTCAGTATTCGGAAGTTTGTAGTCGCTAACACCCACAATTTGTTCTTCAGCGGTTTTCTCCAAGCTCACGTGTCTTACCTGGATGAAGAATGCCATACCTGCCTGCTGCTGCTGTCTGTGGATATCGAAGCCTTCTACACATTGTCAGAGTGCAAGGCCAAGATCAAGGAGGTGAGGGGAGAAATACAGCCTGAGACAACAACTCGTAATAATATTGAATTCAAAGAGATATAAATTTGTCAGTAGATAGATGTACACAGGCGGTTGTGCTTTTCAGCCACTTTCACACATAGTGATTCGTTTTAAAATGTGAAGATCCTTAAATCCTGGGATGTTCTTCAGGATTTTTTTCTGAGATTTTATGGCTCTGATTCCTGACCGGCGCTGTGGTGTAATGGTTAGGCTCTTCGCCTTGCATGCGGGAAGACCCTAGATCGATCCCCGATCCTGGACGATCTGGGTTTTTTTCTGCTAGGATTTTTAACCTCTCAGTCCTGGTTTGCCCTGACACGCAGGTTCAAAGTAGCCCGTCTCTTAAATGACCTTACAGTGTTACAGGGGACGTAAAACTGATAACCAAACCAAATCTGATTCCTGTCCTATCTGATGTAAGATTCGGAAGTTTGCCTCTTAAATGACCTTTCATACTATTGAAGGGGTGAAACCTGAAGAACCGACGTCTGTGATGTAATGGTTAGGCACTTCCCCCATCACGTTCAGGACATGAGTTCGAGGCCCGCGTGGGGCAGTTTATTTGATTGAGTATATCTCCCTTTTTTTCCTGGGGATATGTCCCTCTCAGCCTGGGTTGGCCGTGACAAGCAGGGTCGAAGTCGCCCATCCCTTAAATGACCTTATAGTGTTGCAAGGGATGTTGAGCCAAAACCAAACCAAACAAGAAGCAACTAACTGAGAGGATTAAGCTCTGTATTGTGTTATAAATAAAGTTTAGCTTGACAATGAATAAATTTGAAAGTAAGTTCTAAAAAAAAATTGAATGAGACATTTGTTATATTGCTTCTTCGCTCTCTTGTAAAATTTTGAAAATGTCTCTTACAGGAGTCTCCCACCCAAGGATTGAATTTATGAGAGACAAATCATATTTTTTTTCCTTACAGCGGCTGATCCGATACAACGCCCTGACGGCCATCAACAACTCTCTGCGACGCACCTCATACTCAATACAGCAATGCAGCATCAGCGACTTGAGGCACTTCCTGTACAAATCTCGCAGCATCGCGCAGTACACAAGCCCTGAGCTGGAGGCCCCGTACAACACGCGTGAGGAACAGGATCGCCTGTTTGGCCTGTATTATTACCTGCATGACCGAATACACACCTCAGGTCGCCCGCTCAAGATCTTGTTCCATGTCGGTCAATATGAGACGCTCTTAGGATGGGTGAGTCTTTGTGATGAGATGTGATCAATGTTTATTGTTCAGTCTTTGAAAAGCTAAAAAACACTCCACACTCAACCAATCAACCAATGTGTACAGTTTAACATATTGTGTGAGGCAAATTTCCGACTGGACTCTAATCTTCGTCAGGCCACCGACATTCTTTCAGTCTTTAGCATATTGGCTTGGTGTTTCATACAAAGCATATGCCATGGACAATGCAAAAGTTATCCTTGCTAACCCATTCAAACATTGTTTTTACTCTTTGCATACACACATGCTTACGCATACCAGAACAAACATGCACACAATGCACCTAAAAATAATACACATACGCACGGACATACACACTTTGTTTTTACTCTTTGCATACACACACGCTTACACATACGAGATCAAACATGCACACAGCAAACCTAAAAATAACACACATACGCAAGGACATATACACTTTGTTTTTACTCTTTGCACTCACACATGCTTACACATACCAGAACAAACATGCATGCAAAACACCAAAAAATAATACACATACACACGGACATACACACTTTGTTGTGTCAGTTTATGTTGAAGAGAGGACTTTAGGATGGGGCAGTTTCTACTTTGTTGGTCTCTGTTTAGATCGTAACATCCAACATTCTTACAAACGTGACTGTAATTTCTCCTTTATCGGACCTGCTTGTTGCCTGTCTTCAACCAGGCTATATACGGGGGCATCGATGGCCGAGCGGTAGTGCGCCCGCCTACAGATGGGCCAGTCCCGGGTTCGAATCCGGGGAGGATCCCCAGGATTTTTTCGGAGTTTTTATGTCTCCGACCCCCGTCCTATCGGAGATGGACGTAAAATTCGGAGGTCCCGCCTCGTAAATGACTTTATAGAGTTGCATGGGGCGTTAAACCAAAACCAAACCAAACCAGGCTATATACTAGAAGTATGCGTGTAGAATGTACTTTGTTAGAAAAGTGAACTACATATGTACTTCAGTGTCAACCGGAAAATTATTTCACTATTTCACCAATCAGGTGGTGCCGGTATTTTATTATTTATCATTCTGTATTGCTATTACTACTTGGGGAGGGAATTTGAAAGAATATGACAAAAATAAGATCGACAAAATCCTGACAAGAGCTGCTATTATTGCTAAGAACACAGGGAATACTAAAGTATTTTTCGAAGACATACTGAAACAGCAAAGTAACAAAAAACTCTGTTTTATTATGGAAGATCCATCTCACCCCCTATGCAACCAAATAAACTTTTCAATACGCTTTGGAAGGCTTGTACATATCAGAGCCAATAAGCAAAGGTACAATGAATCATTCCTGCTGTATGCAGTAAAAGCCCCATGATAATCTGAGTTACTATGAACACAAGTTTTTATATTTCATTGCCATGCATATATGGGCTTGTGTATCCATATGTCTATGCATTTGTGTGTCCTTTTAATGTGTGTGTATTATGTGTGTGCATGCATATCAGTGTGGTTATGAATTTGTATACCATGTGGGTGAGTGAGGAGAAGTGAGTGGAATGTGAATGGCATGAAAGAGAGAGAGAGAGAGAGAGAGAGAGAGAGAGAGAGAGAGAGAGAGAGAGAGAGAGAGAGAGAGAGAGAGA
>JAUKPP010292086.1:0-10140 GCA_032273245.1 Phyllaplysia taylori
CGCCTTAGTGAGTGACACCGTCAGTATACACGTAGTCAAAAGATTGCTTTATCCTTCAAAGGCCCATCAAAGCGGGCCCATTTGAAAGGAAAGAAAATTTCTTAGCTTGGGCGTATGGAACGTTTCATTGAGCCTATAGATTTGTTCCTTCCCTCTTGTCTCAAGGTATTGGCCGCACGCATCGAGCATTCTATGGGGCTGAGCAACGACAACGGAGGGAAATTCCAGATAACGTCTTATCCTATTGGCAAAGGTAAACACTTTCAATTCTCCTTTCATAGTAGGTCCACACAAAAAAACGTGCATTTCTAGTAAAGTCAAAGATCTCATTTTGAATGGCGAGCGTAATAGTGAAACAGTCATTAGGCGGAGCGTCCACTGACCTGTTTTGTCAATTGCAGACCAGGCTCATCTATGTATGATATATATTATACATATGAGCCTGGCCTGCAACTGACAAAACAGGTCAAGGGACTCTCCGCCTTACTGGCTGATATCGTCATACTGCATTGGTAATGGAGTTTTCTTGGGATTTGAGGATGGGTCGTGGTGTCATCGAATCCATTGTTTCTTTTTAGGAAAAATCCTTTGGCTGTTTGAAACCAAAAAGAGCAAGCCATGCAGGCCTATTATATAGTACGCTAAGGGCACCACCTGTGCAAAATTTAGAATGAATTCCTATTCAAAACTTACAAGAAAACGTATGATATAATAACAGGTAGATCTAGCCCACTACGTGATTGGATGCACTTCTTCTAAAGTAGGAGTTGTACATAACGCATGTAATATGTAGCCTGTATACAGTATACAATGTATATACATGTATTATAATATGTATTTTTCTGTTCAGCCTATAAAGAACACACGGATTGCACCTTAGGTAACACAGACAAGCGTGACCGAGTGGCCTCTGTGCTGATGTATCTCAACGACGCGGAGGATGGGGGAGAAACATCTTTCCCGGGTATGTTGCACTGTTGGTCAAACTTTACCAGCCGGTTTGGTTTTTCGATTTACGTCTCCTGCAATACTAAAAGGTCATAAAAAAACAACAGGCTACATCCACTCTGCCTGTCAAGGCCAACCTATACCTAAGGTGAGAGAAGCGGATCCCAGTAGAAAGACGGAGTAATGCTCGTCCTCACTTGGGAATCGAACTTGGGTCTTCAGTGTGATCGGTGAAGAGCCTAACCATTACACCACTGACGCCGGTTGTCTGTTGGTTTCTTTAGTTACAATTATTTTTTAGTGAGGGCGAAGATGGGTAGTTGGGTGGTAGCATGAGTCAGTTTAATGGAGGGTTGGGGGGTGCTGACTTGGTGCATACAGAACGATATTGAGTTGTTTGGACATAATTATAATGCATGTGTGTGCATTTATGTGTGTGCGTAAGAGCATTTGTGTGTACGTAGGCTATGTATGTGTGTGCATGAGAGTATGTGCGCGCACATGTGTGTGTGTGTGTGTGTGTGTGTGTGTGTGTGTGTGTGTGTGTGTGTGTGTGTGTGTGTGTGAGCCCGGAGAGGAAAAAGGAGCCCGGGAATAGTTGGGTAGGGGGAAACGTTCTGGTAAAAAAAGAACGATGCCTTGAAGCACTAACAAAACGGTTATCTCTGCTGACGCGAGTTATATTGCATTTCAAAAAATTAATTTACTTTAATTCAAACATTGAGAGTAAGCATTGAGGGTACGATAGGGGATAGGGTACCCCTCAAATGCCTTACCCAGTCCTAAATATTACATGTATTACACTTTTGTCGTAATTAGTTACTCTATACCATTCAGTCTCGTATGATTTCTTCTATAGATCTCGGCATCTGGGTAAAGCCCCGCAAAGGACGAGCACTCCTGTGGAACAACATGAGCCCCGAGGGGTTTTGCGAGCCCCACTCTAAACACGTGGCGTCTGTGGTGAAGAAAGGCTCCAAATACATTCTCATCAGATGGTAAGCTAACTGTTCTTGTACCGTGTCTTGGCTGCTTTATTGTGGCTTAATGCCCCTTGCAGCACAATAAAGCTACATGTATTTAAGAGGCGTGACCTCCAAATTTTACGTCTATCTCCCCTTAGTAGCGAATGCCTTTGACTTATTACGTGTTTTAATGTACGTACCGCCATACATATTTGGGGTTGTGTTCTTACTAGATCTACATGCATTCCATGTATACACACGTTTTTGTATTCACATTGCTCCACAGGTATGAATAAAACCGTTTACTGCTGTAATTTGTTCTTAATGTGTCTACACTTTGGTCTGTTCCCTCTCCTGAGGTATGAAGCAAGACTTTTTCGGTCCAAAACACCTATGCTGACATCATAATATCAAAGGTGGGAAACGATCCATGACAACAGTGCATTACGACCACAACCAAGCGCGGCCTCCCTTTGACATTGCTTCTCTTGGCCGCGCTTCGATTGCACTATCAGCACTGTTGATATGGATTACGTCACGAGGACGCCGGGTACGCTTCGATGCTTATCTCCTTATACAATTTCTGATATTATTTCTGGTCTCCCGCCAGGTACTACTACAAAAATTTCTACTCTCTGGGCAAACGTCAGCTAGCGCCAGACCTGCCAGCCCGGGAAGAGTCTCAGCCAATGGTGAGATGTGACGAGTATCACATGGGCAGCTGTCGCTGGTACGACGAGTGGACGTATGACGTGCTCCTCGACTACCAGAAACATGAAAGAAGTTTGAATTGATGACGCCATCATCTTTTGTAAGATAGGATGTGAGCTGTCATTTCTATTTCTTTTTGTACGTCTCTATTTTATATTGATGCCATAGAACTTAACATGCTTTGTTAAAATGTTGATTTTTTATTGACCTAAGTACATATGAAATATATTATTATTAAAAATGAAGGAAAAGATCAACATGTTCGTTTTGTTTTTGGTATTTTTGTTTAGTTTTACGGCACTGTCGACACTGTAAGGTAATGACAAACCGATTTTAATGGCTATTTCCAATGACAGGGTCAAGCCATTTAATAATAATGATAAAAAAAAGCTCCAAACGATTCATTGACCCAACTAGGATTCGAGCCAGGGACCTCTGTACTATGAGGTGGTCACTTTAATGCTTAACAACAGACTCTCAGAGATAACACAAGAATCTGATGCCTTTAGGTGGAGCTACACTTGCTGCTTTGGGATTTAAGCTGCCCTTCAGCATCTTTGGTGTAATGGTCTGGCTCTTTGCTTATCACGCAGCAATGATTGAGATGGTCAAAGCAGAAGAAAAGTTTGCCATAACCTTGAAATATTGCTGGCAAAACCTATGTGTAAAAAATCGTGAGAATTCTGTATTTTTTCGTGAGAGCCGGATATTCACACAAAATTCTTGAGACTCAACACAATAAAATTGTGAAATTTGGCAACTCTGAAACCTGTACAGTATTTTGATGTAAAACTAAATAAACGTAAAAATAAAATACATGTAGGCCTACATGCAATTAGGGGAGGAAGCAAAACAGACCATAACAACAACAATCAAAGACCATCGCAGAACACAAGAGTAAAAATATAAAACAAGAAGGAAAATCCAACAGTAACTTTTGAATACAAATTTATTTATTGAACTACTTTGCAACCAAATAATTATACAAAACAGAACAGAAAAAAAAATCAAAAGTCAAAAGTCATTTGCTTGAAAAAAAAAAATCAACAACAGAGTCACATGTATACGCACACAGTGCTGATCTGAGAGATAAAAAACAAAAAGAAAAACAAACATCAGCTGACATTTTGTGAGACCCTGGTACAGCTGGTGTACTGGTCAATACTGGAATGTACTTCACCCTTCTCACTCCTCAACTTATCCGGTGGGCTGATGGGTTGAGGAACTCAGTGGAGATGATGAGCTATGATCTTACCCTGCCTCACAATTTCAGTTAAAAATGTGCTGTGTTACCTTACCATGCGTTCCGTCAGTGAAATCTTACCCGCCCTTTCTGTGTGTCCCATTGATGAGTCAATAAGTTCAACCTACTGCGGTTTCAATTCACAAAATAAATCGAACACTTGGAATGGTGACATTTAACTTGATTTTACTCCTGAAGATTCTCCCTCTTACAACTTCTTATCCTGACGCAATGTCAAATTGTGAACACAAGTATTACCGATATAAAAAAAGGACTGGTTCACCTACTTCTCTGATGAAGAGATGAGAAACAATTTAGTAAGGAAAGGTAAATCAGGACTCTTTGGTCATATTGATTACTTCTGAGCCATCAGCACACCCTACCCTTGAAAACCAAGTACAAGTATGATGAGAATTCCCTGCAACACGTTGTCATGATACACTACTTAACTACCAAGTAATGACATGATTTGTTCCTGGTATACATTAGTACAAAGAAAGATATAATATAATATTATAGTTCAGTAAGATTTGTCAAGTCTGCAGTAGTACTACTAGTAGTATATCAGCATGTCAGTCATACACAGCATTAACTGCAAAGTCATGTGATGGAAAAATATTCAAATTGCAGACACACAGAAAACATCCCACTCGGGGACAAAAACTTTTCATCACCATAATGTCAACCTTTGGGATGTGTTCAGTCGTGAAAAATATTGATCAGAATCTGCGTGAACTGATGTGGAAAAAACACTGGACTCAAGATATGTGAAACACAAAGGTCAACCCTTCAGTCAAGGCAAACATGCAAATGAATATTGGTGGAGAGAAAATAGTTATGCTTGACTAATAACAAGAGAGGATTAAGTGCACACTAGAGAAAAGTTCACTCGTATATTACAAGAGTACAGGACCACAACTGATGTGGTAGTAGGAAAAAACAACAACAACAACAACCAAAAATCCCAACCCAAACAAGTTCATAATAGTAAGATAGAAAGAAGGAAGAAAACAAGAAATGTATAAGTGATGCTGAAATACAAACAAGTACTAAGCCAAGACTCTTCTACTTAGAGGATATTATATATATATACCACTGTAAGTTAGCACCAAGGGATGACACAACCATTGCTCTTCGGGCTTGATACAACACTTTATACCAAGGATGAGCAGAAAGACAAACAAATCCACTATACTATTCTCTGCTAAAAAAACAGACAAATGTCACATTCTTGTTGTTACTTTGAGACAAGGCTGAACAAAATATGAAAGGTTCCCTGAGAAAGTGGAAAAATTCTGATCTTATATATATGGTTGGACAAAATAAAGTATACCTCTTGTTTTCCTTTTCCAACAAGTTTGCATGTGACTATTCTCATTATTTAAGTTGGCCAAATTATACTCCCTTCAATTCCAAAGAAACATAATTTTTATGCTGTATCCTAAGCAAGTTTTACCACTTTTTCCTTGACCAGATGAAAATTAACAGTGGCAAAATTAGCATCATATTTCAAGAACCATCCGGAATACCATACTTAAGTTTTCTGCACTTGGCAAATTTAAATTTCTATCAAATTCTTCAACCCATATTCTATTTCTTCAACAACTAGTATTCATATATTGATATAAAATACCACATTACAAAGAGACATGCCATTGCCAAAATGAAATAAAGTTGTACACAAGCTCCTATGGATGAAGGGAGTTTTTACTTTTACACGACACAAGAATGTACCACTAGAACTGCCTCATCATACCCACATACAGTCTACGAAGCTAGTTTCAAGTCACCTATTCAGTTGGTCCACTTCAAGTATACATTAAGGTGAGATATTTGCTACAGGTAAAAATTTTAAGTTTAGAACTGGCCAGTCAAATGAAAAACAGACAACGATCATTTGAATAAAAAAACAACCCAATGAAAACCTCTTGGACCTTCACTTTCAATGTGAACACGTTGTAATGTAATAAAATTGACTGTAATAAGAATTTGATCTCCATGACCAAGAACTAAACGGGCCACATTGGATTTGAAAAGCTCAATGGTTGTGTCAGCCCTTGAATATGTGAGTGATAAATGAATGACAAGAAAATGCTCATCCTTTCCACAAAACTAATCATACCAAGTGTCTTATGTACAGGCATGTTGCACATCCTGGAAAGAGATTTCACTACTCATGCATTGTGGAAAACAGGTCTGGAATATAGGTCAACAGAACTCAACAATAATGATATAATAAAACAATACTAAACAATGGTTTGAAAAAATAGTTGCTGAACAAATGAGTGGGCTTTGTGCAAAATGCTAAAATTCTACACATTATGTACAAAAGGTTTTGGGTTCACACAAAATGTACGATTTAATACAATAATAACATGAGGAATAACTGTTGGCTGGAATAACTTGCTTATAAAAATGGTTAACATAAAGTCAACTGGACGGTTATTGAATATCAGGGACTTCAGCGATTAGGCAAGCCCCATAAGAGAAAAATAGGACATTTGCCCCGAAAGGAGAATGTTGAGAGGACTAACATTTTTGAGACTAACTGCTGACAAATATAATGAACACAATTGATGTCATCAATTGAAGGAGGGACTGACTGCAGCTAAAGCAAAGACTTAAGACAAGAAAATACTTGAAAAGACATCTTGTCAGGTAATAGTCATGATCATTCTGTTGGCTAGTTTTATGTTGTCTAAAGAGCGATATAAGTTATTGTAAGTGACACAATTTTTCTTTACAAACTGATAAAACTGGAGACCAAGAAATCTAGTTGAAATGGCTGAAAATAAATATAATGCCACTACTATAATATAACCCTGGGCTTACAACACATAAAAATCTTCCCCTTACACCTGTGAAATAAAAAAAGCTCTCCAATAATTTTCAAGACAAAACATTTAACACTTATTTGCCCTCTGCAGCTAGCTTGTAATAGCAAAGAAGTAAAAAAAGGGGAAAAAAATCCGACAAAACTCAACAAACACATCCCATAACATTATCCAATTGCTGAGCTATGCCATTTTATTAATACATGAGAGAGAAAAAAATTGTCAGTTTTTTGTTCAAGTCAACATTTTCTGTAACTTTTTTCCTTAATGCAGGAGGAACCCTGACCATTCAATCATGCAGTTACATTTATTTGAAGGAATGAATGAGCTCATTATTGATTTTTAAGCCGACTGTGCTCTTAGCAGGATTTTTTTCTATATACATGATAGAAAGTTAAGTCATGCTCTTTGTAATGTTTATGCGTAAATTATTCAAATTAGTGATTAGAAAAATATATCAAGAAAAAACAAGTTGAGAACCAATAAATATTTACCATAATATGAGTAAAAAATACATATTATTGCTGCCCATGTTCCCCCATCTCTTTTTGCCCTGAGCCATTTATTCATTAAGACAGACATGGGAAAACAACTATATATGAACAATGTAAAGAGATTTCATGCCACCATCACAGATTCAGAATCAACAGTTACGACAAGTTTGATATATATAATATATATAGCAGGGACTGCTAGCCATTATGTGAATCCCCACCTTTGCATTTTCAATTTCTTTGTCCCTGTAAGGCAATATGTAGAGAAAAACACCAGATGAAAGCACTTCCATAAACGACATAAAAAGTGTGTTATAACAAATTGTGGTTTGAATTGACATTGCCATTGGCAACTGAGAAGAGAAAGGGGCAGCTGCGATGGCAAACCTGAATGATTGCATCAAAAATAGAAATCTATCAGCTTGACCGCAAGGGTCAACATTAATCTGATGACATAATACAGACAAGAAATTGATACACTTCAGGGTTGACGAAGCCAACATGAATTTCAAACTTACAATGTCAAGAAACGGTAGCGAAACAAAAGTTAAATAATTCATGTACTGTCATGTACAGATTTAACTACAGATATTAATAGAATGAATGATCTACTATAATCTTTTTGAAAATTATATTCTTAATTAGTTCTTGTTCATGAATTTAGTGATTGCATTGAAGTATCAAGACCATAGTTATACGAAAAAAAAATTGACAATTAGAAATCTCTTAAACTTTATGTCTTGAGGCAAGATTGAAGAAATGAACTTCAGTATATTATACAACAATATAACATATCAGTCAAGTCTTCCAAGAGCACAGAATCAGGTAAGAAAGCAAAAATGCAAAAGACAGAAATAACTCCCTCTACGTGAAGGAAAGATTCAAAGGAAGAGCATGTCAACTTTGTTTCATTGGCTACACATTACATTTTCCAAATAGGTTTTAACTTTGTGAAAGAATGCTTTCGTATCATATTCACAATCTCAAAGTTTGAATCCAAACTTTTCTCACAGCTATGGCTATCAATAACCTGCCTCTCATCTCTTTATGCCAAGGTGCTTTATAGCCAGTAGCACCTTAGCACCACAGATCTTCAAAAGTTGTGACAGTCAAACAGAACATCCCACATAAAGTGTTTGATGACATACGTGCATCATTTAACTTAAAGGCGTTGATGGACAATAGTCTTCAAAACCAAGGGTCTCATTTCTTCAAAAGGGAGCCACAATTAAAACTCAGAACCTAAAGTCCAAACAAATGCAACATGGGCAGAATTGAAAAACCTCACAGTTGTCACAATGACAAGATATTATGCTGGAACATGCAAATCATTTTCTTCTCTATACTTCTAACTTACATTTCAATATGAACTACTTTCCTTCCATGTAAAGGCAATGTGATGTATGATTGCAGGGAACCAAGGGGTTAATATGACCTGATAGACAGAGAGTCAAAGGTGTCTTACAAACCCTAAACAAACTACACTTTAATCTTATCTGTTGGTAGCCATAACAGCCAAGATCTAGAATAGCATCTCATCAATCACCATCTATCCACAGCATTGAGTGTGGATCTGTGTGTTAAAGACAAACTTGGAAAATGTAATGGGATCCTTTCACAGGGCTATGTATAGGAAAATTACTAATGTTCTGCTCAAACAGAGCAATATTTACAATTGTTGAAACATAATGATAACTGAGTTACTGATGCCTAGTCAAAGACATCCAACTGATGAGATTGTAATAAAATCAGCATAATATCTGCTCATTTCTCAATGCACAGGTATAAGAAATAAGAGAGGAGAAAGAAAGATCAACAGAGAAAGGACAGAAATGAGAGATTTTGCAAGAAGAAGATTAGGGAAGGCAAGAGAAGAGAATTTTTTAAATATACACAGTAAGATTTAACAAATATCAAAATGATATCTTAAATTTGGTCAACAGTGATAAGTTAATTTTGCCATAGGTAGCAACTGTACAATGAACACAACAGTTTACTTGGTCAAAACAGGAAAACAGCAGAAATTGTAATGCAAAAAGAAAAAATGGCAAACATTTTGAGAAAAAGACCGCCCTCTCCAAAACAAGTCACAGAGAAATGGATTGTGTAATGAAAATGTCCAAACTAAATTAAAGGTATATCTTTCTATGGAACAAGTGATTATGATAATATGGCAAGTGCTATGGTGGTAGTTTGTTTTTTCTCTCCATAAAACAACAATGGAGACTATAAAGCATCTGATGTGAACTTCTGCCTTTCATGATATTTCACATTTCAATTTGATAACAAATGATTCCAAACAAAAAGAAATTTGTTTAGAAGGAACCAAACACAGGCTGTATTCTCTCTCTTCTTTTCCTGTTGATATATCTGTCAATCTAACCCCTGATCCTACCCTTCCATGTTCACCCCCCTCAAAGCAGGAAACTGAATGCACAAGGGCAAGGCTGAGGACCAAACAAATTCTTTATGTTTGAGGCTGCGTGAATGGGCAACCATCTAGTTCAACTGGGTGGGTTCCTTGATGCTGCTTCTGGCAGAAGCTTTTTTTTTTTTTTTTCAAATGAAAACAAGTATATGCTTGCTGCCAGTGTATCAAAATCAGCAAGAGCAGAGTCGAGGTCTTATTGGTGCACAAAAAAGAAAAAAAAATCTGAATGGCAAAAGGGAAGACAGAATGGTAAAAATGTTCAAAGGCATGCAAGATCATAATCAAGCAGCCATTTTCATTCATTCATATTTCTGATAATTAAAGTTAAAAACTGGAGGTGGGGGAAGCAAAAGTGATGACTTGTGAACCTAGTTGCATAACAGTGAGAAAATTTTTGCATTGTCGACTTGGATAGGTTTTTTAGTCTGTTGGTAAAAAGTAAGATATAGGAGCTGCAGTGTACAGGTAGTCATCACGGGACTGTGACAATATAGAGCAATAGCAGGGCTAGGGG
>JAUKPP010292108.1:0-19867 GCA_032273245.1 Phyllaplysia taylori
AAGCATGTGTATAATATGCGTGTGCGCACGCACATGTTTGTAACCAGTTTGCTCCAATCTTAGTGTTATGTGTTTTGCTCTCTCATTGTTCTTTCTCTCTTTTTCTCTCTCTCTCACTTACTCTTTATCACTCTCTCTTTCCATCTGTCCCTTTCCTTTTTTCTGTCAGGTTGCCTCTTTCAATACTGGTATACATGTATCAAAATGTACTCTCTTTGTTTTCTTTGAAATCTCTCTATGAAGTCTCAATCTCTCTCTTCTTTCTCATTCTCTCAGCACACATGCTCAAACACTCTCTCTCTCTCTCTCAAATACAGATTCTCTCTTTCCCTGTCTTCCACTTATTCTCCCCCTCTCTTTCACTTTCTGAGTTTGTGTTACTTTTCTGAGCCAGTATATAGGCCTAAACTGATCTGAATAATAATGTAATCTTTAGGCCTTGGTAGAGCTATTGTGTGTATGGTTACCATCGGAAGCTATTAGTGAAGTTTTAAGCTTCTATTAGAGAACATTTGAATCAGCTAGCTAGAAATTAAGTTCTATCAAACAGCCTATTTACTGTAGCAAGGTTATTTGTCTATTGTTTGCAAAAATTATTATGCTTGGGTAAAATATGAAGCAGGAGCTGGTGCATTAAATGTTGTGGCTTTCAACGCCGGGCATAGATTTAGTAGGTGTATAGAGCTACCATTGTCAGCTTCTACTGTAAGCCTTTATCGTCATTAATTGTTGTCTCAAATGTCTGCCTAAATCTAGAAACCTTGCTTGAAGTGCCAATACTACCTATAATATAGGCTACAGTTTGCCATGGACAAGAAGCTTTTTCATAGTTTTAACCTTTTTTTTTATCTTGATGAATGATCAATGATTGTAATTAGAGTATCACCATGTTTTACTACAAAACTTTAGACCATCTGATGATACAACTGCGTTTCATTACATTCACATCTGGCACAAACCCTTTTAATCCCACTTTGAGGTCGATAAAAACAGTACTGCTCCTTGTACATGTATTGTATTTATCTCTTCTTCTACCCCTCCTCCTCTTCCTTCTCCCACTCCTCCTCCTCCTTTGCATCAGAAAGATTAGTCATCAACAATGTTTGTACTATGTTTGAATTTTTTTTTCCTGGCCTTATTTCAGCTCATCTCACTTCCCAAAATGCCCCACCACCTTCCTTCTACCCAATCCAAATCGAAGATAGATAAATCCCTCTCTCACTTGGGCTTTGAATCTCTTGGGTGCTTTAATTTACTTATTTTTTCCTTTTACAAATATGGTTTTACTCTATCCATCCACCCACCCATTCATACATCCATGAATTAATCATCCTTTTGATATTTCTGACTTTCAGTTTGATCATTCACCTATTTTGTTTGAAACCAGAAAACTTAAAATTACCTCCCATACTGTCAGAGAAATGGAAAGTCATGGAATGATGTTAAAAAGCTAGCCCAGGATAGGGAAAAGTGGAGAGTGTTTGTGGCCTAATAAGATATATAAAATAGTCATCATTGCCTTTCTCAGCCTGGACCAGGGTGGTCCAGGCTGAGAAAGGCAATGATGACTATTTTATATATCTTTACACTTCAAAAATATTTTCAGGACAGATTCTAAACAATACATGTAACTGAGAAGAATCCTAAAGCAACATACATGTTGCCTACTATAGTATTTTATTTACAATAACATATTAAAAGAATTAATCTCAAAGGCTTTCTGTGCTAAATCTCCCACTTTCCATGCGTCTGTCTTTCATGAACACATTTTCTCCCTTATTTCCAAGGGTTGAGTACAAGGTTCATAGTTTTAACAAATTGTTAAGCTCTATCGTGTCAGACTGAGAAGTAAATTACATGTACTCCTCCATTTGGAATATAGTGATGCATGTATTTGTATTCATAATAATATGATAAGTTATGGGGGCCCAAAGTCACATTACCCCTGATTAATTGCTATTTGCCCCTTACATATTCGTACTTTCTCTGTTTATGAAAATTGACAGTAGTGTAAGGGGGCAACGAGTATAAATCATAGTTTGCTCAGTCAAAGTCATTCCTGTTTTTCTTCCAATCCCTTCTATTTTGGGTCTTACTACTATTTCCTTTGTTAGGACTTGTTTGTGTTTGTGTTGTAAATATTCAGACAATAGCATGCAGTAGTCTAGCTTGGGATGCGAACTTTATTCCTTTCATAGCCTATACTTTGCCCATTTATGAGGTTGTCACAGCCAGTTAGCCTACGGTTAGAGAAGACATACTGATACATTCAGCAACCAACTTAATTTGTTTGTCTCCGCCTTATGACCCTTACATTGGTGGACATTGATTGAATGTGTCAAGTTACAATATAGGCCTATGTTTTAGTTTGTTAGAGACAGAAAAGTAGAATAGTCACACTGATACGTTTGTCGTATAAGCGACAAGTGATAGCATTGTGGAGGAATAAACTTTTCTAAAAATACTATGATTTTTGTGAGAAAATACAATATATTATTATATTGTGGTTAATAAATGCAAACTTAAAATAGGCTATATTATTATTGTAGAGACATCCTACTTGTACACATGCAAAATACAACATTAGTTCGTAAAACTATTTCATTATGATTTCTCAAAGCCCGAAGTGAAGAACATGACAATATATTTGTTCTGCTAAAAACAGAGGAGATCCCTGTAAAATGTACAATTCATTCTCAGAAATGTATGAGAACTGGGACATATTATTTTACCTGGTATCTTCTTGACTTGCTGTCTCCTATCTGTCGAGGGATCCCCACCAATATGAACTCTTGGATGAGCTCCTATGATTTTTTTCTCTGTGGGTGATTTGCTTAACCTTTCAATATCTTCGGATTATTTGAATCAGATTATTGTTTGATTGCTTTTGACAACTTATGAGTTCTGCTAAATGGTGCTGTGGTACATTTTTCTTATTGTTTCATTTTTTTCTCCTCCCTCTCCCCTTTCTACCCAAACCCTGCTTCATGACCTTGATCCTTCCCACAAACCTCTCTCTTAATCCCCCCTCCCCCTCCCCTTTATACATTTGTGTGCTCCTCCTCTTTGTTTGCTCCACATTCTCTATTTCTTTTGCTTCCCCTACCCACCACTCCTCATCTTCCTCCTGCCCCACTCCATACCTTCCTCCCTCTTGCCTCCTCCTCTTCGTCCTCCTCGTGGCTATTAGACCTGGACCCCTCCGAGCAGTTTGCGCGGACCTCCAGCCAAGAGGCACGTGACGTCAGCCCACCCCCTCCACGTCCGTCCCAGCCTCCCCCTGGAGCACAGCCACCACCTCCTGCTGTCCCTGCCGCCACCGCTGCCTACTCCACCTCCTCGTCCCCCGCCGCCACCGCCCCGTCACCACCACATAATGCTCCACCTCCCAGCTCAGCCCCGCCTCCTCAGCCGCTGCCCAGGACGGTAGAGCATGTCATTTCGGATGCGACGGCGGCATCAGACGATAGGTCACCGGCTCACTCCAGGACATCAAGTCTTCCTTCAAACAATTCAGGTAGGCCTATGTAAAGGTTGTTGTAGGCCTGTTTTGACAATTGAAAAGTCATTTAGCATTTTTTGTTCTAATTTATCCAATAGTTGAGTGAGTTTCTTTGTATTACAGTGGAACTTTTATGTATACAAGCACGGATATAATGAGGTCTGGGTTTTAATGAGAGATTATGAAAACCCCTGTCCTTCCTTGTTTTTGTCAAAGTACTTCAGTTGAATGAGACTTCATGGTTGGCTTGGTTTGGTTTTGGCTCAATGCCCCATGCAACTCTGTAAGTTCATTTACAAGGCAGGACCTCCGAATCTTACATCCATCTCTGATAGGACAGAGGTCGAAGCCATGAAAACTCCGAAAAAATCCCGGTGAACCTCCCCGGATTTGAACCCGGGACTTCCTCATCTGTAGGCGGGCGCACAGCTGCTCGTTCAACAATGCCCCCAATGAGACCTCAGATGTAATGAGGACACTGAACCAGCCCCAACAACGCCCCCAATGAGACCTCAGATATAATGAAGACATTGAACCAGCCCCAACAACGCCCCCAATGAGACCTCAAATATAATGAAGACACTGAACCAGCCCCAACTACATGTATCTCATTATCCAAGTTTCACTGTATCAGTCAATACTACACCATAAAACGCTCAAAGATGGTCAGATATAAAATATTCTTTTACTGCCCAATTAACCCTAATTTTTTTTCAAAAGTTTTGAATAGTGGTCAAATCTATGTACAATGTATTTCAATAACAATCTGTGCAAAGAATTTACAGCACTTGCTCCTGGCACTTTATATTTAGTTATGCGTAGGTTTACAAACAAAATAAACAAACACCCTGTATAGTCCAGAGATACGCACACTTTCCTTTACACTCTACAACCATGTTTTTCCTTTTGCAGAAGACGACTATCAGCAACAACCTCTTGGAGATGAATTTGGTCATGAGAAAGGTAATGAGCTGATAATTATAGAAATAATTTTTGTTGGCACACCTTTAAACGGGGCCAAATTTTTATTGATTACTTTCCCCTCTTTTTGTATAGTTGTGTTCCTGAAGATGCATTTCAAATATTTCTCCATAAGGTAATTTTAGAGATGGAACCTTCGATTCGATTAGCTCAGATTTGATGGGACAACAGTCGGAGCCATAAAAACTTTGAAAAAATCCCAATAATTTGAATAATTGAAGAGGGTTTTTCCAAAACTCGGTTTTTGCACTTTGTGAAGTTCTGAGAAAATCAGCCTTTTCACTTGCTTGATAAGCTTCTCATATACATGTATATATATAGCAAAATATTTTTTCTAAATTTAAAAATAAAGGAAACTATAGGGTTTGGCAATACTACAAGCTTTGAAAACAAAAGTCTATAGGATAAAGATGCCTGTAGTGGTGTTAACTCAATTTTCAACGAAAGTGCAAGTACTGAGTTTTGGAAAAAAACACTCTTCAATTGAAGCCATGGCCTCCATTTTCTGGCACTGGCACTTCCATGTTCAGTGACAGACACCTTCTAGATGAATGAATGAATAGAAGAAATAGCATGTGCCAATAACATCACTACAGAAAGCATTAAAGTTTCTGAAAACTTCTGCCCTAATAAAGTGAATGCTTTGTTGATGCTTTGCTATGTGATGTGACCGTGACCTTTTCTCCCCTCCTCCTCAGATTCTTCTTTTGATGAAGATGTTCAGGTAAATATGACAACTTTTTCCTGATACCGTTATAGGACAGGGCTGGTATCAGTTGTTTATATATGTAAGATAGGAAAGGCCTTGTAGCCTACCTTTTGTTCCTATAAAAATGCCTTCTTTTTTCTCTTAGAAAAGTGCCCTTTTTTTCTATCTACTGAGATGATTGAAAAGTCAATGAAAAGTAGCATTTTTTGGCAACTGAGAAAAACTTACTGTCAAGTGTTTGACACTTCTTTTGTACATAGGCCTCTAGGTATAATATTGTTGATTACCAGTATTTCCCTTTTTTCAAATTTAACCTTGATAGTAAAATGGTGCATCTTTGCATTCTGTATTACCTGCCGTACAAAACTTATATTTCCAGAACCCTGAATTATCTGGCTACATGTCTGTCAACTTTCATTGCAATCCGTTCCCACTCATCGGAGTTACAAGAATTTTACAAAAACAAATTGAAAATTTTATTATTACTACTAGGCTATATTATGTAGGTTGTCAGACTATTGTTAAAGAGTTGGTCGCATTCGGCTTGTTTCATGCATTGACATCCTTTCCCCGTCCTTAGTTAAAAATCCTCTTGTATCACAGCCAATAACAATGCAAGTGTACGCCATTATTTATGTGCCGCCTGCTATACTCTGCCGGAGGTGAGACAAAGAATGTTTTTCTTACAAATTGTGACGTATTTCACATTCGAATGGCGTCTTTTATTTTACTTCCGTTCATGTGAGTTGGTGCAATTTTATAGCGTGAAAAACTATTTTATAACTTTTTGAGTAATGCGCCCCACGCATAGAAAAAAATCTAATAAAATTAAAAAATTATGACAAAACTAACTTGTTTAAAGCAATTTGAGCTATGTAACAACTTTTTTTTACGTTTCATAGCCACTTTAAATACCATTAGGCATCTCTTGGACCTTATTGAGGGAGGGCAATTAGACAGCAATAGCAACGAATCAAGGATGAAAATGAATTTTTAGGGACAAATTCAAGCAGCCTGGGATTAACTAAATCAAGATGATGTTGATCCCCTCACAAATTCTAGGAGGAGATGAGTTACCCGCAGTTATTGAATGCTTTAGTGGACACACCCCATATCAATTTGGTGCGTTTTTTGCTCTTTTTGATGTTTCCGACCAAAAAATTTCGACCTGTTTTTGTAAAACTCTTTTGACTCTGACGAAGGTGAACGGACTTCACTGAAAATTGGCAGACATGTAGCCAGATAATTCTTGTTTCTATAAATATAAGTTTTATACTGTAGCTTACACGGAAAGCAAAGATATAGGCTGAAAACAAAGTGTCAAGTTACTTTTGCACATCAGTATAGAATTATGCAATCTGTTATCATGTCATAGCAATAATGTCTTACCACATCATTATATTCATGTGTAAAATTTGTAGTCAATAATCACCAAATGTACCAAATGTAATAACTTTTACCCTCAGTATCGAGTACGGCCATCTGGCGCTTCCTCTGGACGACCAATGTCTGAGTCTGTCGTACAGTCAGGTCGACCCGACGAGATGCATGACAAGGAGAAACGAAAAAGCCACGGTGTTTTTGGCTTCTTGAAAAAGAAGAAGGATAAAGAACATAAAGAACACAAGGATAAGAAGGAGAAAGCCACGCATGTGTAAAAGTTGGAAGATTGATAGAGGGATAATATTATTTTTTTTATAGAAATATTTTTCAAAATCGGTTTTCATTTGTTCTACATGTACACAGAACTTCAGTGTTGAAATTATATTTAGAGTAGCAGTAGCATTCCATAATGCTGTGGAAATGGGCCCAAAAATTTGTTTGGTTCTTTTTTATCAATCAGTTGGAGGTACAGTTAAGCCATGTTTGAATACTTCACTGAGAAAATAATTCTTGCATCTGTTTCTCCATTAAAATATTCTAGAAATGTGGGAATGTAGGCTACCCTAGTTAAGCAGGTCCAGTGAATTTTATCCATGAAATACGCCCAGGTGGTTGCAGCTATCAAAGATGCAACACTTTTTAAATTCTTACCCAGAATAAATGATTTTAAAAAATAGCACAAAAAGCAAAATGATGTCATTTTAATAAATCCTCTTAGACCAACAAAGGAAAAAAAGATATCTCTGTGCAGGAATTTGGCGGTAGAGGAGAAACGAGAATGTACATGAACAAACATTATTACCATATAAAATCCTTACACTAATTTTCTGTTCGTTCCTCCACTCCTTTATTCATATTATGATAATATATAAGCTTAAAATGAACAAATTTACAGTTAATGCTTGTATCGAAAGTATTTTATGTTATTTTTCAAGTACTCTTCTTTTTACCAGTCTATCCAGAAATTGCTTCCATTGCTAAAGTATTTCTTATGATACGTTTTTGGTTGTTTGTTTTATATACCTATTTTTATTATGTGCCGTTAACGTTCAAATCATCAATAACTTCCAATGATTTTCTTTCACAAAGTTGGGGATAATTTATCCTTTATACCTATTTGTACGACAGATTCATGTTAAGACAGATATATTATATATTATAGTGGAAGCGACTGAGCTGAGTGCATACAGATCTGACATTAATCTTATTTATGCTTCAGTGAACAAATGATTGAGTTATTAATTATTTCTTTCACAATGAAAATTTGTTTTTTGCAATAATGTATTGGAATTTCAAGAGTTGCATGTTTTTGTGGTAACATAACTATTTGTCTCTAAAGAGTTCAAACATGTCTCATTATACATACACGAATAATTAATCTTATGCTTTTAGTTGGATTGTAGTTGTCATTGTTCTTCTTACGCAAACTGGCTTTAGAATTTTGCCTTGTCTCTTTCATTGCACAAATTCAATAATGGAATGCATTGTGAAAATCGAGTAGGCCGACTGGTAGCCCACCATTGTGATGGTCTTGAAAGTGATTCTACAACTACTAGCTTTTATTGACAAAGCTTGCAGTGCCATAAACTGTCAACAAAACAAAGGCTACAGGCCATCCAGGCTGATTAAGAGCGAATGTTGAAGGAGAAAGAATAAGAAAAATTTATTTGAGTTTCCATGATTATGGTTGTTAATTGTAGAAGTAGAAGCCATGAAAAGTTCAAAACTGAAATATTGTATATATTTTATACAAAAGCCTTGATTTATGCCTACCAAATATATATTTTTCAAAGGAAAATGCATCAATTTCATTGAATTTGTGCAAAAATATCAGAAAAATGCCAAGATATGTGGCTTTTCTGCCTGTACTTAAAGGTTATTATTCATAAACAATACATCAGGGATCGGCAACCTTAGTGGCCAACTAGTTTGCATTGCAGCCCTGAGGAGGATAGTTAGGTAAGGAAAAAGAGGTGTCAACGAAAATACTTGGGATCTTTTGAAAAATGGCGGTGCATGGCTCTTCACTAATGCATACATTAGTTACTGCTCAAAAGCAATCGGTGAATTTTTTTTCGCTACCAATGAAACATTTTTTTATAAGTCTGTTAAGTAAAGCCCATTTAGTGGCACTTTATATTAAATGAGTAGAGGGGCATTATGTCAGATGGAAACCCTCATTCTGCTGCAAATGCCTATAGATAGGCTAGAGGTTGCCGATCTCTGCAATAAATATTAGGAGAGAATGATGGTTCAATTTAAATGAAAATAGACATTTTGTAGTAAGAATGTATCGTGAAGGGCTTTTGGTTATTATTTTGTCGCTTGTGTTATTTTTTAAAAGTTGTATTTTGTCATTGAGTTTTACCCTTTGTCTTGTACAAGTAAGCCTATATTGGTATCTGTATATGATGGGAAATGCCCTGTATTTGGGACTATATTATCACTTGAGAAACTGCAAGGAAAGAAAAAGCATAATAATGGTATAGACAACAGTGAACTAAGCAATGTTGTGTAAAAGAAAACAGGAAAGCCTGTTTGTGTGGCCCCGGCCATTTCATTTATTTTATGAAAAGAAACGCTTTATATATATATATATATATATTATTTATTGTAATTGTTTAAGGTTAGTAAGCTTATTGTATTCTCTGTTGAGTGACAGTGATAGTGTGTAGTTAATATTTCATCATTAACTGGTGATGAAGCATGTGTTCATGAACTTCTGGCTCCATATTTGCCACTGTTTATTCTTTTAAGACTGGATCATTTCTTTCTCAGTTGTTTCTTTACCCATCCTTTTGTGTTCTTTGCCGTCTATTTTTCTTTCTCGTTCTTTTGTCACATCAATGTACAGAGGGGATTAATATGAGAAACAGTGATTCCTTCTTAGTTTTCTTATGCCGCATCTACACAGCTGCAGATAATGTTTCAGTTCAGTTGTTTTCTCTACCTTTTGCTCTTATAAGATGTTTCTAATTTCAACATGTGGTCATCCTAATTTACTTAGAATTGAAATCATTAGTATAGATTTTAAAGCCTCAAAATTTATTTAATTTAGATGGTTAAGAATCAAGCAGTTGAGATGAATAACAATTAACTTTGTCGATGAACGAATCAAAGCACTACAAAGTATGAATGGAAAAGTGTGGTTCTTCGGCATCCGCCCAGAATTTTGCCTAGAATTTAAACCTGTCGAAGTCTTGGTAAGCTATTGATCAGCCTTTGCTATCTGGCATTGCCTCAAGTTGATGTCTTTCCTATTTGACTGTCTCCACGGAAGGAAAAGTAGTCTATATATATATTATAATTCACCACTATGCAATAATTGTTATTGTATCATGTATGTTATTGTTACCAAACTAGTGTTAAATTATGTCTCTGAAGACAAGACTACCAGCTTGTTGTGACAGTGGTAGACTCATATAATCATATAAGATGCTGCCTGTTAATATTTTACCTTACATGATTTTCTATTTAGATTATTATGGATGCGTAGTGCATAAGCTTACTTTAAATTATAAAGCTTTTACCATCTTCTTCAGATCATAAAATCTTCCATTGTTTTGTAAAGACTTAGCAACAGCAAACATTCCATAAGAAATGAAAGTCCACCTCCAGGAATACCTCTATGCATATCGATGATAGCTTGTGCCATGACCGTAGTGCTAATTTTGTAAACATATCTTACCACGAGGAGTGCTCTTCAATGCTTTTGCGATGAGCTTATCTCGGATATGTTGCTATTGAGACCTCGTGCCTAGGTGTTTACAGGAAGTGACTTCGATTTTTTTACATTGTCAAGCTAACACTTTGTGGTTTACTAACATAGTAATCCTTACAACAGATCTACTATTACTACTAAAGTTCTAGTTTGAAATGAAATCACAATTTTTTATTTGAATCAGAAGTTAGGAAACCAATTTCCTTTAAAAAGAATGAATTCACACCTTCTGAGCATCTCAAAACAATTGTTGTTCACAGGTTGTATACTAATAATGCTATGTTCAAGTTGCAAGGTCAAACATATTACTAATTCATCCTTAAAAATTTCCTTCATTTATCAGTCATTGTTATCACTTAACTGTTCACTATATGTTACAAAAGATTTACCTCGTGTGATTCGACTGATTCAGCAGTTGATTGCCTTTTTTTTTGCTATTTCTTCATAATCAAGGGCTTAACATGACAACTGGAAATACCGATTGTCTTGAGTGTCGTCCAGACTGATCAAGAAAAGATTGTTGTAGTCTCTGTACCATCATAAATAAGCTCATACATGTATCATGTTTGGACATACTCCTTGAACAGATAAAAAAATACACATATTTACACAAATATCGTTTTGGATGTTTCATTTGTACCTGTAACTGTAACAGCCAGTGTTTGTGGTGTAGTGGTTAGGCTTATCGCTTTGCACACAAAAGATGGGTATTTACTTGTACAGAGTGTCGCAAAACATTGACCACTCATTCCCAACTGAATAACTTTTACAGAAGATGTCGAAATGTCACGAAATTTGACACGAAGGTGAATTATTTCAGGGGAAGAAAGACTTGAAAAGACCGCATCGATTAATAAAAACACAACACTGAAGTGTCCGCTACAAAAAGGTCACCTAAAATGGCAAGTAAAACTCAAAATTGAAATTGAAAATGCAAAGTCTTCAATGAAGAAAATGTAGCAGCGGTTTTGACAAGAATGTTTACATTTAATGCAGACTCAGTTTGATCACATATTCACTACATCTTTTACATCAACATAGTGTGCCAAGTTCAAAGCACCTGCCTGACCGCTGACACTCCTGGATCCAAACCTGGAAATTTCTAATGACCCTCTGGCACATCTCTGGATCAATTTGCCTCAGAGCGGCACTAACACTAACAGTAACAGTAACGTTTTCCTTCAACTCGTTGATGGTCGTAGGGTTGTTTCTATAAACCAGATCCTTCAAAAATCCTTACAGAAAAAACTCCAGCGGATTCAGGTCCGGACCTTCGGGGCCCATTGGTGTGCATCTGTCAAGCTTATTATGACTCTGTGTTGGAATTACATGTAGTCGTGTAGCCACGCAAGACCTCTTTGACCGTGGTCCAGTGCACCCCTATCTCTATGTCCTCTCCAAGATCGGCAAGAGGTTGAAATCTGTTCCTCAACTGCAGCTGAAAATCTTCTTTCTTAACCCTATCTAGGAGGCTAACTTGGAACTTCGTTCTCTTGGTTCCTGCTCTGATTCCGTGCCTTTTGGGATGATGCTTGCCATTACCAGCAGCAGATAAACGTCTGCCCGCCTCTGTACTATGACATCCTCTAGTGGACATCTAAATTGTCGGTGCAGAAATTATCATTTTGGTTCTCAGTAACTCCATCTGGTGAAACCCAGGTAGCCTTGTGGATCCACTTGTGTGTGTGTGTGTTTTGTGGGGGGGGGGGGGGGGGGGACCACCCCCGCCCCCCCCCCCCCCCCCCCTCCGATGGAAGGACAAAATTATTGAAAGCACAGATGTTTCAAGTTTGTAAATCGTTTGCCCTTCTCGATCATGTCCCATGCCATGTCGTCCCATAATATCTTCATCATAGCCAATCCTGGCATTAGCATGATCTCCCATTAGCCTGTGATGTTGACTATGACATCCGTCCTTGGTGTGGTGGTTCGTGGATAACTTTCTGGAGTCAGCAGTAAAAGTAAAAGCATATTATCCTCGTCTTCATCCGGTGCATAATATGTTGGCGCATGGATCTGGATTACATTCTTATTGATGCTTTTGTTTCTTGTGGTAAATGAAAATGAAGTCATGATAATCCTCTCGCCTTGTGACCCCCATCCTCCCATGTCTGGGCATACTTACTCAATACGATGACAACTCCTTCTCGCTTGTCCTCCCTACATGAATACAAAATTAGTTCTGCCGAGCTGATTTGCGTCTGTCCAGACTGTATCCAGTGGATTTCGCTGACTCCTCCTAGTCCTAGCATGTGTAGCCTGTATCTCCTGTGGCGCTTGAGAACTAATTCGTGCTTCATAATGGTGCGAACATTACATGACGCAATCCAGAGAGAATGATGGAGAAGATCTCGGGTCAGTAGAGTCCTTTCGGTTTTGTCCACTGTCCTTCATTTGTCCAGCTGGTGCAGAGGCTCCACCATCTCCCAAATTAAAAAAAAAAATTTAATGTACGTACCGTATTTGTTTTTGTGTTTCCCTAACTTAGTGACTTACATTAGGCCCCATTTAGTTTTACAGGATCGGGTATCGGTCCTCCGCCAACTGGACCTTTTCGGGAAACCAGACCTATGCCCTTTTACTACTTTTAGTCGCCTCTTACAACAGGCAGTATCACACCAGGTGTATTAACCGGCGCTGTGGTGTAATGGCTAGGCTCTTCGCCTTGCAAGCGGGAAGACCCTGGATCGATCCCCGGTCGCGGACGATATTTTCTGCTGGAATTTTTTTCCCTCTCGGCCCGGGTTGGCCCTGACAGGCAGGGTCGAAGTAGCCCGTCTCTTAAATGACCTTACAGTGTTGCAGGGGACGTAAAACTCGTAACCAAACCAAACCAGGTGTATTCTTTGCTCCACCATAGTAGAAGTAGAACTATACCCCCGCCACACACACACCTACAGGGAAGGCACCCCGGGCTTAGAGGGATGAATCCCCCAGCAGAAAATGCAGATCGTCCGCACGTGGAGTTGAACTCGGGTCTTCCATGTGATAAGCGTAGAACCTAAACATAACACCACTTACGCTTGGTTAGTTTTGGTTTCAGCCTTTTGCAACGGTTGCATAATTTGCCATTTTTTGCTATTTTGCTTGCATTTTTGTTGCAAAAACACGCGGGGACAGGTAATGATTGTACACGCACATGTTTTACGTGCGGTACCGTAACATTGTTGTAAATTTTGTTGTATAGGTTGCCTGGTGTGTGTAACTGTAACTCTTGCTTGATGATGGCTGGTTTAGGTTCAGTTTACCGCCTCTTGCATTGCAACGTTTAAAAAAAGAAAAAAAAAACCCTACTTAAAATCTAATTTAGCTGTAGCCTACTTGATTGTACATGTACTTTGTACAGGTAACAATTAATATTAATTAACATGACTAGAACTACATGACATGTGTAGGGTCTATGTCGGCAACTGCGATGTAATGGTTTAAAGGTTAGGCTTTTCGCCTATCGCGCGGAAGACCCGAGTTCGATTCCCACGTGCGTAGTATGTATACATGTAGTACAAGTACAACCTGCGTTTTCTGGTGGGATTTCTTCCTCTCCAGTAAGTTTCAGCCGGGTTGGCCCTACTGGCAGTGTGGTTTGGTTTTGGCCTAACGACCCTTGCAATAGTAGTAAGGTCATTTTTATTTTAAATGGACAGGCCACTTCGACCCTGCGTCAGTCAGGACCAACTTGGGCTGAGTAAGAGGGACATTGTCCCTGCAATGTCTTAACGTACCTTGCAACACTGTAAGGTCATTTAAGGGACAGGCTGCTTCGACCCTGCTTGTCACCGTCAGGACCAACTCTGACAGAGTCGAGAGGGACATTGTCCCACTCAGCAGAAAAACGGAGAGATAAATTTATTAATTTATAAACTCAGCGTGACCTTTATTAAATAAACGTTACGGTACCGGTACTTGCAACACTGTACAAGTAGGCTACATGATGTACATTCTATGATGAGTATGATGAGGCGGACCCCAGATTGAAGAGTGATTTCTCAAAATATATACATGTATATATATATATTGGCTGTTTGCACTTGGGAAAGTTCTGAGAGAATCAGCTTTTTCGCTTGCTTGATCATTGATCATAGGATTTTTGTTCTAATGTTACGTTTTGCAAACAAAAGTCGATCATGGGATAAAGATGCCTCTACTAATAATTGTCTAATGGTGCTAACTCGTTTTTCAACGGAATTGTGCAAGTAGCCAGTTTTGGAAAAAAGCTCTTCAATTTTACGTCAGTCTTCGATAGACAGGGGTTGGGCTATGAGAACTCCGAAAAAATCCCAGAGTGAACCTTCCAGGATTCAAACCCGGAGCCTCCTCATTTCTTCGCCAGGCACACAACTCTTCGGCCACAGATGCCCCCTTTGACTGTAATTAATGTTGCAAGGGAAGTTCAAGTTCAACTTTGCAGTAACTGAGAACTGAATTGACAAGTAGCTTACCGGTACCGGTAGTTTTAATAAAGTGGGCCTACAACAACTACATTTGACAATGAAGGTGTGGTGACCGGTACCGTATTACATCATGTATTCCCGTAACTGAAGAGCAGCGCTTTGGTGTAATGTTCAGGCTGTCATGCGGAGGACCCAAGTTCAATCCCCAGCGCGGACGATTTGTTTTTCTCCTTGGATTTTTTTCCTCTCAGCCCAGGCTGAACCTGACAAGCAGGGTCGAAGTGGCCTGTCTCTTAAGTTAAAATTAATGATCTTACAGTGTTACACTACAGGAGACGTAAAACTGGTAACGGAAGTGACAGTACTGACAGCAAAGGTGAACCCCAAGAAGGGCTGAAAAGTGATAAATTTGAGAGTATTTTTTCCAAACTTGCCTCAGTCCATTTTTGGAAGTTCTGGATTGAGAAAAAACTGTCATTGAAAATGAAAAAGTGGGATTTCAATTTCATACCAGATCATGAGATGACAGTTGAGTAAAGAAGAGAAAAACTGTTAGTTTGTTACTAACTTTTCTTCTCAAGAACGATTATAAAGGGAATCAGCAGGACTTGAACTTGAACTATGTTTTGATCCATTGTCATTGCAAACAATGGTGAACCAATTGTCTATTAACCAAAAAAAAATGGACTACGGTAAAAAGCGAGTTTGGAAAAAAACCTCTTCACTTCAACTCCAATTGTTTTCAGAGAGGAATTTGAATTTTGTTGATTAAATAATAAAAAGAGAAAAGGTTGCTGAATGGACAAAGACAGACAGCAATTTTTTTTTCCTTTTTTAAATAAATTATACTGCCACTAAAAAATTACACGTTGCACTTTATTTCATTAAAAAGAAAAATTCAAATCAAATTTTGTGAATGCCCCCATGCTGAAACAAACAGAGTCAAACTTTGACTCTATTCTAATGATCTCTGTCTGTGTCCATTCAACATTCCTTCCAGTTCCAGACAAGCAAAACCAGGCAAACTAAAAGATATTCCTGGGATAAGGAGTGCTGGCTGAGTGTAAAAATCTGATACAAATTACAATTTTTTTAAAAATTGGGAGATTGGGTATGACTATTCAACAACTGGCCCATCACACTGAGCTCTTTTTTTTAGTTCCAAAATACATGTTAGAAGGTGTATTTTCATACAGACTAACGACAGTTTGAGAAAGAATGTCTCTCTCCCAAATAATTTGCAAAAATGGCACTTGTCAGAACTTTACACCAAGCCAGCTAAGTAGTTTTGAGAAGAACACTAAGGTGTCAAAGGGGTTCAATGTTTTGTTTGGAAAGGTAAAGTTGTGCAGAGGTTGCACTTTCACTACTTTCAGCGAAGAATGCATTTTTTTAATTTTTTTTTACTTCTAACAGTTGTAACAGGGTGACGCAGTGGAAAGTCTCCGTGTCCACCAACCTTGTTTTGATACCGATTGTATAAAAAGTAGTAAAATATCTCAAACAGCATGCAAATCATGCTTCCATTAAGCAATAGAAAAAAAATACTGTCAACAATATGGTACATCATGTTATTTTATTACAAATTTTAGCCCCTCTATATTGCACAAGTATACTTCAATCTTTCATCAACTCCTGCAACACATTACCCATTCCCTGATACATACTCTGTACACATTTGCACCCACTTTGTCAAGCATCCAAAAATGAAAAGTATGAAATGTAAAAAAAAAAAACCAATGGGAAAAGGATGGAAGATGGAAGAAGGATCCGATTCAAAGCTTTACTTTCAAAATTTCAATTTCAAACAGGTAGGCACTGTCTGCTAAAATTAATTTTCAACACTTGGTCCAAAACATTGCAAATTTTGGCATCATGTCCACATAATATCACAAAATTGGAACTTCTTTCAGGTCTCTGGCAGGTGGAGAATTGGCTCTGACATGAGAAGTGATAATTGAATTGTCATTTGAAAACAGTTCTAATGATGTGAAAAATGTTCACCCGGACTTGAAGAGCAATATGGCGACCTGTCCTAAGTAGAAGTAAATGAAGTGTTTCGTTTCATGTGTGACGTAGCTGCCAAAGTTTCGTCCGACGATGCAGTGCCATGTTGGGTTGTACTTCTTGTCGAACTCCTTCTTGATGAAGGCAGCAATGTCTTTCTCAATGTTGTACTTTTCAAGGGCTTGTGTAGCGCAGTCAACAGCATCCTGCTGCATGTCCTCGGACATGTCCGCATTCTTGATCACAGCCTTTCTTTCAGACATGGTGGGTGTGTTGTCTGTTGAAAAGAAAAGAACAAACATTATTGAATCAATCACATTATGACTCTTTGCAATTGTAGTCAATACCATTCAGAACAGCCTTTAATGATGCAACAACAGGGATTTGTTTCATTGGCCTGTTTCCTTTCGACATTTGATTTAACAGAGAAAGCCAGGGTTTGGATTGTTATAATCGCAATGAGAAAAATCAACAAAAAGTAAAACAATTGAAACAGACAGCAAAATCAAAGTATGACTGAAGGAGTCGATGAAGACTATAGGTTCATTTGGAGTGTAATTGGAAGGACTTCCATAATGAGCAACCAATTCCCCAACCTTCTAGACTCTTTAAATAGTAGGCATACGCCTATCCTATGCCCCACATGACCCTAGGATGTTTGAAGTATGCATGGCACATCATTCCCTAATCTTCACGTGTACTACCAAAGCATAGGTCTAGTAGACATGCACTGTATCGACCTGATGTTCATTAGCAAAGTCTACCAGTGTACTCTGGTTTCCGCTCATACTAAGCAAGGAAGGTGTAGGAATACATACTAGAATCTTAACTATAAGATGCTACAGTAATTTGGTAAAACCTCGGCATTATGTACTCCTGTCAGACCCAAGATTTGGAATGTGTTGGCCGAGGCATGTATCAGCCAATAAATGCATTCTAGAGAATAAAATCATTGGTGAAGTAGGCTTAGTGCAAGAAGAGGAACCAATTTCCTTGAAGATTAAAATATAATGATAATGAATAATGTGAAAAGCCTGCGTTTTAGAATAGCTTATAAAGAGCAAAAATACTAAATGTGAGGGGTGCTGACCAAATGAGTTGCTTCTCGGATTTTAGTCATATAGACATATATACATCAAATTAACGGGCTTTCCAAGCCCTACAAGGTGGTGAAAAAATTATTTTGATATTGACAACCAGTTTTGAAATATAAAGGTTTGAATGAGGGGAGAAAAAAATGTAAAGTTTTCAGAAAATCTAGGTAAAAGTTCCTTCACATATTTTAAGCTAATGTCCTTAAAAACCAAAGTGGTCTCTATAAAATGGTATTTGTAGAAAACTGACAAAGTTTACCCCAGTATCGGTTTTTGGCCGATTTCTCAATTCGCCAATTGCGAGAAGCAACTCATTTTGTCAGCACCCCTCACAAATGGTATTCAAGACTTAGCGTACCTTAGCAACACTGTAAGGTATAGATTTGAAACATGCTTCACCCGTGTATGGCGTCGCATATGTAACGATCTGCCATTCATCAATAATGACTTTAGAGAAATCATTATGTGAGACCGCCAAACTGGCTGCAAATTGTATGATATTAGGCAGGGGCAAGCAAAAATAAAATAGATGTTAGAAGTTTAAGAAAAAACGGGAAATGGCTCATGGAGGAAATCAGATAGATTTTTCAGGTAATCGAAAAGGCAGGGCAAGCTCTTGAAAGCATTGCTTTTTTGCTTGCATTAACGCTACCCCTGTGATATGAGGGTAGCCTAGGTGATGGGGAGGCATGTGCAAAGGGAAGGGAGGGGGCGCAAAAAGTCCAACGGAAGGTGTAAGATGGTTTTCAGGATCAGATGAAATGAATGCTCCCTTTTTAAAACACTTGTACTTGTGTCACACTTTAATTAAAGAATTCGCAATTTTGATTTTAAAAATCAAGTGTAGAGGCTATGTGCCCCCTTACTTAAAGACAAGATCCAAATACTGCCGTAAGGAGTCGATAAGACATGATGCTAAAAATGATATATATGAGTATGAGGCAATGAGGGTGTCTGAACATTTTGGGTCATTGGGAGTCACGTGTTATCAAATATCATTTTGGTGGAAATTTGAATGAGGTTCCAGGGCGGCGGGGGGTTCTGGTTTAACAAACAGCTGAATTTTAGCTAGTGGCCTTCCATAAAAATAAAGCATGTGCTTTTAAATTGTAGCCTATGGCATGGAGAAAGTGTGTATGTCAAGCGTTAAAACTGCACTTACACATCATCAGTGGTAGTAGTAGATCTAGATCTAGTAGGCTACCAATAGCTGGCCTGATGATGATCTAAATTCTAGTACAATAATCAATAAAACAGCAATCTGAGCTAAACAAAGCAATGAAACTATTTAATACCAAGACCAATCCCTAACCTTAACTCTAACCCAACCTGAAGGCAAGGTAGGAGCCACACGCGCAACTGAGTTGAGTCTGAATAGTCACGGGAGGCTATTCAGTAGTCAGTTCAGTCTCGGACTCAGTCCAAATAGCCAATTCGACGTCGACTTTGATCTTGAAATATAGATCGACGCTTCAGTGCAAGAAACCCGTATGCCACAATTTTCAAAAAATCCTTTTTTAACAGTTCCCGCCGAATCTAACCGTTCCCCACCATGTGTCTTTACGGCACGAGGATCCGAGGATCAGACTGTAAATTGTAAATAAGGAAGATTCGAAAAAACCCGTGTAATATTTTTTGAAGAAAAAAGCCAGTAATGTACATTACCCGAAGTTTCCACCTTTGTTAGCTAAAATTGTTAAGATGAAGAAAACCCGTATGCCACTATACAGGTTTTTTCCTTTGACCTTTAGCCCTTCGGCCACCTTGCTCGACAGAAATCTTACAGAACAAAAACCCCGTATTCCACAATCGAGCGATGCAGCGCGGGAAGTGGTCAGTTTTAGTTACCATGACCCGTAACCCACAATTGGGCGATGCATTATATATCTATATGAGCAGTTCTCAAAAGGTCGTTGAAGAGAAACATGTTGGAGAAAAACCTTATTTTCTTTCTTCTTTCTTCGATGTATACACTGAGAAAGGTGCTGAAAATACAGCTAATATATTGAAGAAATACCACAGATAACTTCAGTTGAAAATGTTTGTTCGTTATTTTGCAATAAAAGTTTTTGTGAAAAA
>JAUKPP010292153.1:0-10138 GCA_032273245.1 Phyllaplysia taylori
ACCACACAATGTGTACGCACAATGAGGCGGCGTAGACATAGCGCGCAGCGGCGAGTTTTTGGACACACGCAGCGCAGCAATTTGGCATTGCTAGATTTTGTGATCCAGTGTGAGTTTGGCCCATCTATTGAATATAGATTTCTGTATTTCTGGCGTACTTACCCTAGGTGTAGCATTTCTTGCATACAGCCACAGAAGCACAAACCCACGATTGTACACTTATTATAGCACCATCCAAAAAACACATAAAAATTCCCTGTTCATCTTTATAAAACAAATGGAACAAAAGCAGGAGCTATTTACTTGAGGTTGAAGGCACAAGTGTTCACAGTTACCGCTCCAAGTCTCAGATAACAGAAATGAGAATGTCAATAAAAGTACAACACATGGGTAGCACTGCAGGCCAAAGGAAACTTCCAGCATGAGCAAATACAGCAGGATTAAACTAGATAGAGAAGTGAGCATGAGCGCAGACATCATACATACTATGTGGGAGATGTAATGCTGCAGAAAATTCAGACCAAATTAATTCTGCTGTTCTACTTCCTTAAAAATCCTTGTCCACTACAAATGACTTATCAATGGATACTTTTCAATGAAAATCTAATATTTCAAGAACTGCAAAATCGAAATTGGGCAGAAATGTAGTTCCTTACACAAGTCGTCAGACCCTTAAAAAGAGCAATATTGCTATTATTCAAAGGTGAAATAGGAGAAACAGCACCTGACTTTATGTGGCAATTATTTGAGACATCAGCTCACACTCAACACAAGAGGTGTCTGTCACATTTTCTAAAACAATACACCCACAATACATGCCAAACACTAACAGTAGAGCAGATGAGAAGTGCTCTCCATCATCAACTACATCACTTCCACTCAAAAGCTAAAAACAAACTGCCCCCATAGGTTTTGAGATAGACACTATCAATCTAATGAAAAGACAATCTGTTCCACCAGCCAGGAACAAACAAACATGGCATGGTTCTAACTCTGTCAACACATACGCATGTGTTTGCAAATTTTATAGGAGAGACAAAAAAATCTGATTCTAAGATCTTCTTACCAAAAGCAGTATTAAATCAGATCTGGGCCAGGGGCTAGAAAAGCTTAAGTAATAGAGAGTTGCCAAAAGAAGTAATAACTAAAAGAATTCTTCTTACAAAAAGTCTAAGACTTTCAGGTTTACAGAATTACAAGCAAGATGTTTCTGTCTTTCACAGCTACAAAACTGGGATATTTTTCCTTCAGCCTGAGACTGTCAACGTGCTGAGGGAATTCACCTATTTTGGTGGTTCAGCCTGGACCTCACAAAATTCATTGTACATCTAAGATACTAATCAGCTATGGCCAATCCACCAAGTCTCATGGAAGAAAATTGTTTAAATCTGACTAGTCTCTAAAAGGCATTAGGTATTATCATCACTTCATACTGAAGGAAAATCAATCTTCTACAGTTAATATCTTTCCTTCAGTAATGGCTAAGGGAAGGTGAGGATTGTGAAAGAGAACTAGTAAAACCTGTCCCAGATGACCCTCTATTACTAAAGAGAAAAGTGATGCATTCGTAAGGTGGTTGTCTTGAAAAGTGATCATATAAAGAATAAAGAAAGTAGGGAGTCTATAAAAATAGCAATTTGTTCCGGTGGTTGACATGTAAGTTGTATAGCTGGTCATCCTTTACAGGTGGACACTTGAAGTACTATGTATCAAGTAAGACTACTCTACTCTTTTTGTAAGTGTATTGAAATCATTTTGAAGACCTGGACGGGTTCGGGGACTTGGTAGGTGAGATGTACTGATTCATGTTAATACTGCAGCTTGTTCCTATTAAGTTACTTGTCGAGTGGAAACTGAGGCAGTGTATGAGAATGAGTAAATAAATAGTTACTATAATACACCAGTTTCAAAATGGTAATGTTAATGTAAGTATTGCACATCACCACACGACCAAAAAACACAACAAAGAAACCTTAAAGCCTCTGGACCACATAAAGGGAAAAGAATTATCTAAACAGACAGGGTATGAGTGCATGATATGACTAGACAAAATATGAAGAGTAAAAATGTGTAAAAATCATTTGATAAGTTATAGAACCAACGCACCAAACCTGAATAAAATTAAAACAGGAGAGTTTTCTACACATTGTAGGCTATGCCTTCATAACATAGGTCTGCAAAATAATGATAAAATATTTTGTGCACTACACAAATCACTGCTGTACTTGACAAACATACATAAAAGAAAGCAAAAGAGTAATGGTGGTACAAGACAAAAGTCAATGTCATGATACCAAATAATGTGCTCCAGGCAGAGTGTACAAATCTTCCCATTTCTTCACACAACCCAAGTATTTTCACAAGTAATCATTTGGTAAAATTTTATAAATTTCATTATATTTTACACTTTTCTGTCGTATCATTGCTGGGGATTACAGCAAAACTCGAAATTGCAATTAAGCGTCATTCAATTTCATTTAAGATAGGAATAATAGGAGCACTTTGGTGGAAACCTCAGTTTTAACTTATTTGTTTTTCCATTTCCTCAACCAAATAAACTACATTGTATCTACTATTCTCAATTGAATCATACCAGTAAAAACATTTAGAGAAATAGGAGATGACACATCATTCCCTATGAGAAGAAAAAATAGGGAAAACTTTTCTCTTGGTTCTTCGGGTCACAGCCTAATTAAGAAAGTTCTTACACTGTCTGTTGTGATTAAATGTCTCGAATCTTTTGTGTTCCCTCACCACAGGATCGGAAGTACCCCCCATAAGAACATATAATTCTGTATCCACATTACCAAAACAAGTCTTATTGCTTTCTCCCTCTCATGTATGTATTAATAAACTTGGGATATATTGATGTAAATCACACACTCTGACCAACTGGTAAATACACAATCAAATAAACCCCAGATGAAACTTGGTATTTAAAACAATTTGGAGTCACAAACATGTAGTCATGTAAAGATCCACCCCTCTCTTGGTTTGGGATTTATCCCTTGTAACAATGTAGGTCATTGGCTATCCTACGCTGAGAGGAACACAACATCCCAGCAGAGAGACAAAGACCGAATGCCAGGATCAAACTCTTGTCCTCTGTGTGATAGGCAAAGAGCCTAAACCTTACACTACAGACACGGCGAGATCCACCTTTTGTGATTGCATGACATATTTGTCACTGTGGCAAAATTGTGAGCCTAAGTTCTCAAGTGAGATAATCCATATACCCAAAACAAATGATCCTGCATTTAGCTGTGACGAAATTAAACAATTTTGCTGCTGGAAAACTATCAAGCAAGCCTATTCCATATCTTTCAGTCTATTTTGGACAACATCAATGCTTATAGGTATATACTTTAAGATGAAATAATCAAAATGAATTTCTCATCATACTGTAAAAAAGTCCTTGTCCATACTATATAGTGGGGTAACCACATAATGTCATACACACACCCAGACAAACACACATACTACATACCTGCACATAACACACCATGCACAAAAACACACACACACCGAACTAACTCACTCATACACACACACAAACACACATACACACACGTTACAGCTACAAGAGTTATTGCACTCTGCAAGAGGTCACACTTTGATCTCCTGTAATCATACATCCTAACACTGTTAATACACACAGGCATAATATATACACACAAGTGAAAAAAGATACACCGTCCATACACTACTAGTAGTACACAAACCGTGAGCTCATCACTGTCTTGTCCTATCTCAAAATTTTGATGAGAGAAATTTGTGCCTTAGAATCACTGGTTGAATACACAAATATCCTAGATCTAGATCAAGTTTAAAAAAGTGGACAATAGGACAATACAGCACTGAGCTCACGAAATATGCATTAATTGAAGTACTAACAGCATACAATAATTCACTATGACAAGTGATAAATAAATCTTCCTTATTTATACCATGCTCACATAAAATTACAAGAGAGAGAGAGAGAGAGAGAGAGAGAGAGAGAGAGAGAGGGAGAGGGAGAGAAAGAGACAGAGAGAGAGAGGGGGAGAGAGAGAGAGAGATAGAGAGAGAGAGAGAGAGAGAGAGAGAGTGAGAGAGAGAGAGTTACACGAGTTGGTGTTGTCATCTGTCAAATTTGTCACTGTAACATGACCATGCCAAATTTCTCGTCAGAGACCAATAAACGTTCTGATTCTGATTCTGATTCTAGTAAATGCATTCTCTCTGAAAGTGCAAAGATTGCTCTTATTAGCATAGCTTGAAATGTTCGAGGAAAAATTAATTGTTACGAAACAGAAAGACAAGATGTATAGAAAAGTTAATTACAATACATTGTTTATCAATTTTAGGCACATCAGGTGCAACGGGAGACAAGAGGAAAGGAGAGCACACGATAAATTCATAAGAGGTGACGCAGATTAAGAAATTACTCTGTTCAAGCTTGGTCGAGAAGTCTCTGATAGATAAGAGTTCAGATAAAAAAGACAACTGAGACAGAAGAGGGGAGAGGGGGGGGGGGGAGCAAAGAGAGAAGAGAGAGAAAGAGAATCTCTTGTAAACGAGTGTTACAACAAGAGAGACACCTGGGACAGAAAAGAAGAGAGAGAGAGAGAGAGAGAGAGAGACAGACAGACAGAGAGAGGGCAGAGAGAGAGAAAAGAGAGAGAGAGAGAGAGAGAGACAATGGTTGAATAAGAGAATAAACCTGTTCGAAGACACGCTTTCAAAGAATTACACACATTCTCTAAACTCCGCGACCGGATAATCCAAGAATGGTAATAACACTGCATGAAGCGACGACAAGTTGGCTTCTTCCTTCACTTTAATGGTTTCCCTCCTCAAATCTGACACTGAGCTACACGCACATTTCTAACTGTCAGTTCCTCCATAAACATTTCTCTAGGCTGATAGAGGGATTTCTAAACAACCTAGGGTGCTGTCAAGATTGCTTTGTCTCTTGTCAACTCAAACGACACCAGCATCCACGGACAAGGATTCCGATCGAGCATTTGACTGGATTCTGATACAAAAAATGTTTCCCTTGTCGTCAAAGATAGAGCTCGAAGCGTCACACGCAAGTCTTTTGAACACAAAATGTATTTGCCGACAACGTGCTTAATCACCTAGACCAGCTTGTGTGATGTAAAAATTCCCTGTCCAGAACCACCTTTCGTTCTCGGTTTTGTGTGTGTGTGTGGAGGTGGTGGGTGATTGTTTGTTGGTTTGTTTTTAGTGTTGAGGGTTGCAGTAATAGCAGCTGTGGACTACAGCCCCAGGAAAGTAAAAAAAAGACCACCCCCACCCACCCCCTCTTTTTTTTCCCCCTTTCATCTGCCCTGTCACATTCATATCAGACAATAAAATATTTCATTAAAATTGATTATCTCTTCAGTTCCCCCAGACCAGCGAGTGCTCCCTTGGCGAAGAGAAATCTTCCTCTTGTCACACCGTTGAGGGAAATACAGGGGACCGCGTGCATGCCGCCATTGTGGGCGTGGTCTCGGTGCTCATCATGTGCGTCAGTTCCGGTTTTGCCGGTGTCTACACAGAGAAGATTCTCAAGGCCACAAACTCCAGTCATTCCATGTGGACCAGAAATCTGCAGCTAGGTAGGTACATGTACATGTACATAGAATTGACATTTTTACTTGACTCTTTGTTTGTTTGTTTGTTTGCGGTTTTACGGCTTCGTCGACGCTATAAGGTCATTTAGGCACCTAGAAAATGCTTGAAAGTGTAGATGGTATTATAGCACAGTCGATACACATTAAATCACGTTCGCTTTCTCCGTTGAATGTATGGAATATTATATTTAATTTAGTAGAAATTGAATGTGTTCCTATCAGCTGTTCGGAAGGATAGCAATTTATTATAATGACTATATTGTATTGCATTCGCTTTTTATAGGTGTGGCATCATAGCGTGTGTCAGAATTTTATAGAATGAGATCAGCTTGATATCATTCTGAGTGTACTGGAAAATACAGTGACCTAATTTTGCACCCTGTCCTCAGCCCTGACCAGTTGCCTAATTGGAGCCTTTGTGGTCTACTTCCAAGATGGCGGAGCAGTGACGTCACAGGGTTTTTTCTATCAGTATGACCATCTCACCTGGTGCATTGTCTTACAGCTGGTATGACCTCTTTTAAACTACGACTTTCTTGATCCTATTGTAAGAAATTCATGTCACATCATCAGTATTGGTTTGGTTTGGTTACCTGTTTTATGTCCCCTGCAACATTGTAAGGTAATTTAAGAGACGGGCAACTTCGACTCTGCCTGTCTGGGCCAACCTGGGCTGAGAGGGAAAAAGTCCCAGCAGAAAAAAAACCCAGATCGTCCACGCAATCGAACCGGGGTCTTCCGCATGCAAGGCGAAGAGCCTAACCATTACACCACAGTGCCGGTAGTGGGTCAATGGCTGCAACCATAGATTTATATAAAAATGTTGTAGGCCTACCAGTACTGGAAGTGAACGTATTAATGACTGCATTGCACACTTACGATCATCCAGTGCGGAGAGCACTCAGACTGCATTGCACTTCTGCAGTGCTAAGGGTCAAATAAAAAGGCCCTTTAGCCCCAGGGTGCGGAGTTTTGCTCTTTGGATCTGTAGATAGAGACCACTAACGTACAAAGTGAGCAACGCAAGGTCTATTGGTTTCGGTTGTTTTTGGTTTAACGTTCCATGCAACACTGTAAGGTCATTACGAGGCGGGACCTCCGAATGTTACGTCCATCTCCAATAAGACGGAGACCAGAGCAATGAAAACTCCGGAAAGAATCCCGATGAACTTCCCCGGGTTTGAACCCGGGACCTCCTCGCCTGTAGGCGGGTGCGCTACCGCTCGGCCATCGACGCTCCTCAAGGTGTGTGATAGACAACAACAACAACAACAACAGGAACAACAACATAACAACATACAAAATTTTAAAATCTGATAACAGATGAATTCATGCTTTTCTTTACATATTTCTTTTGCTTTTTTTCTTGTAGGCGGCACTTGGCTTGCTGATTTCCCTTGTGATGAAGCATGCGGACAACTTGATCAAAGGGTTCGCCTCCTCCATCGCCATCGTCATCACCACCGCCATCTCTGGGCTCGTCCTTGACGACTTACAGGTTTCCTGGTGAGTCCTGCCTTTCTTGGCTTTTGGCCAGATGGTTACTTGATTTTCAGCTGTTTATTTATAGAGGCACTGGCCTCTTTTGGCTGTATAAGTATGTAAGTCTATTGTATGGAATCTCTGAAGTGAATTCTTGCTTCGTTGATTTTTCATTATATGAGTACAGAAAGTGATTCAAAGATCCATAACGTTATAGTTTGATTCATTTACATTTTGAAACGTCACTGTTTGATTTGTGGCACAATTTTGTTTAGTTTTTAGCTGTTTCTCTGACAACCTACAATCTCGATAGCTTTGTTTGTGATTGAATTATTGGTTCCTTGGATGAGTAGATGACTGGTTTGTTGTTCGTTTATTATTTGGTTTGACATTGGATTCGTTGATGTGCTGATGGGTTCATTTGCGAGGGAATTAGTTGCTAACTATTTGTTTCGTTTGTTGTCTTCTTTGTTGATTGATTGGCTAGTAACTTAAAGAGAGCGACTTTACATTCCGAACCCACCTTGTTTAAAAGAGAGATGAAAACTTCCTTAAAAAATGCAGTTAAATTTGAACACATGGAGAACATGATAAATTTAATAATCATGTTTTTCCCTTGCTGCTCCACAGCTCCTTCTTATTAGGGACGGTGGTCGTGCTGGCCTCTGTGCTTCTCTACAACGTTGACAGGACTGGAGAGTTTAGCAAACCTGAGGAATCCGTCATCTGAAGGAAGGAGGAAGATAAAGTGGCGTTATTGTTAAAATGGAATATCATGTGCCTTGGAGAGTTCAAATTTTCTTAAAACTAAAGAGGACAGACTTGAAGTGGGCCAAGCGTGACTGATTCACAAGTCATTACACTTGCCTGAAAGTTATTTTGCACGGCAGATAATGTGGGGTCAATTCCTGTGCAGTTGATGGCAGCAGAAAGTCGACGGCATCTGCAAGAAGTCAGCAATATCGTTTTCTTCTTCTCCGTCGATCTCCAATTAGATGACAATATTCAACATCTCCACAAGTAGGACGTTCTCTGTAGGGCTCCAATATTGCGGTACAGCTTCCCCTTCAGGACAATGTGGTCATGGTGATCAGAAGGATGATAATGATGATTATCACGGCAATGATGATGATAATGATGATGAAGATGATGCCTACAACTATTGCCTTTCACTTGTCAGTGATGGTGTTAAGATTGTGACAGCATCAATTAATATTAAGCCTGATGTCTGTAGACAGTTGGTGATATAGCAATAATATTACTACTGACTTCGTCTGTTACGTGGTTAGGGATGTGATGGTGATGGTGATACTGAAAAGTTAAGCCTTTAAGTAGGCTAATGATAGTGATGCTCTTATGGTGATAATAGTTACTGACAATGTCTGTAGACATTTAGTGATAAAATAGTGTGGATGATGACACTGATGTCATCTGCAACCTGACAATTAATATATTGCGTGTGTTCAAAACTGGTTGGACATGCCCTAGTCTGACTCAGGGAGGCGTCTTTCAGTTCTACATGGAGAGTCTGTCTCATGGAGTGTGAGAGATAGAGAGAAGGAAGGAAAAGAGAGAGAGAGAGAGAGAGAAATCTATCTAAGAAAAGATCATTGAAAAAATAAGGACGAGAAGGGCTTATAATGCATGTATATGAAGAGAGAGTGAGGTAAGGATAGAAGGAATGAGAGAATAACAGAGTAAAGAGGAAGAAAAGGAGAGAGAGAGAGAAAGACAGAGAAATGAGAATGAAGAAGACTCCCCCTTAATTTAATTCGCTCTTGTCTGGTGACACAGAACTTCTGGAGAGAAAAAATTAGAGAATGTTTGTTCGTTTTTCAAGGAATTTTGAAATATTTTCAAACTTGCCTGAACTCTAGCAAAAGTATAAAAAAATTTTTATTAAAATAGTGAATACACCCAATGTTTCCATTCTAGTAAAAAGAAATCAACTCTCAACTCATTGATCTTGGATAAAAAATATGATTGGCTTAAAAGTGTTACGTTACAAATCTGCAGTGACCGCTTGTCTCAAAGATACAATACCCTACGGCAGGGTTCATACTATCTTTGCTTGTCTCAAGGTTTGTCAATGGGTTTACAATGTATTTTGTGTGATCATCTGTCTGATAAAGTTAGATGAAATACTTCCACAAGTGCTTTACTGGATGGATTTGCAGCTTGTCCCTGCTGAACTGTACATTTTGAGCTGTGTGTAAAGAAAAAGAAGTTATCTAGTCAAAGTAAAATTTTACTCTGTGTGCAAAGAATATTTCATTGAAAGAAAGTTATGATATTGTAACTGTTGAATTTGGTTTCCTGTTGTTTTTTCCGTTATAATAATATATTATTATGTGGCCACGTGTGCGCTCATGAGTTTGTGTTTGTATGTGTGTGTGTGTGTGTATGTGTGTGGGGGGTGGGGGTGTGTGAGTGAGTGGGTGCGGATGGATGGGTGTGTACGTGTGTGTGTTTGTGTGATTGTAAATTTGTTAGGATAACAAGAAAAATCTTAATTAAATCTCAAAGTTTCTAGAGATTTGCTGCAACTATAATAATTGTTCGGACCCAAAAAATGTTTCTTTGTTGTTTTGGATGTCGTCTTTAGTGTGTGTATGGCATGGATGGAGTAGGGGGGGGGGGGGGGATGAGTGATGTTGCCTGCTTTCAAGAGGGGATATGCGCTATATAAATGCAGTCATTATTATTTTTGTTGTCCTTGAAATGGTTGATGTTGTAGTTGCTGTTTTTGCTGCTGATATTGTTGACTCTGGCGCTGTGTTGCCATGCAGTGGTTTTCCATGGTCTCTCTTTGTTTTGGATGTTTTCATCCTTGACAACCTTACAGTCATTCCTTTTCTCTCATTTCCTCATTGGGTGTCGTTTTGTTATTGAGAAGATCTCTTGCATGCACTGATGCCATCGCCGTTATGGATGTATAATGTGTATATTGTGTGTGTGTGTGTGTGTGTGTGTGTGTATGTGTGTGTGTGTGTGTGTGTGTATGTGTGTGTGTGTGTGTGTGTGTGTGTGTGTGT